>PVLA01002727.1:0-251560 GCA_004027455.1 Hydrochoerus hydrochaeris | reverse complement strand
AAAGGAAAGGAAAGGAAAGGAAGAAAAGAAAGAAAGCCCACTTTGTGGAGGGTGTTCAGGCACAAGGCTGCACTTAGGAATTATGGGAGGCATATCAGATAGGCAGATGAGTACCAAATCAATTTGCAAATTTAACGTGGTCCATTTTTCTAATTCACAAACAGCTGTTATCTTTTAAGTCACAGGAGTTCTGGCCCCCTGTAAATCTAAAGAAAATTTATTAACTAGTGATCTTATGACTCAAATCTTTAATTTCTTTTCCCAGGAACAGTTGATGCTGGAGTTAATAATCAGGCCATAAAAGGTGCCTTGTGTTTTCATCAGAGGGTAAGAGAAGATAGTGAAAGGGTACATTCTGAGGAAGATAGAAGCAGAAACAAAATTTACTGGAGGACCATTGTTAAAGTATTAGCTGACTTCAGTCAGAGGTGTCATTTACAGTGCCAATGGGAAAGCAGTAGTGTATTGCCCAGCTGTGTGACTTCCAAAATTAGTGATTATTTTTTAACTCAGTGAAAGGACTCATGAAACTGGAGAATTTACCTAGGATTTCCTTACTACTGCCATGTAGCCTAATCTGTATGCAAGCCCACTTGTTCTGTAGCTTTTCTTGCTTGTTTATGTATGCTGTCTTCAAAGTAAACCCTTTGTCACCCTGAGGCAGGAAAACAGGCTAAAACTAGCTGGGAAAGGAGATGTGACAAGTTACAGGGACAAATACACAAAGCCATTCTCAGAGCCCCGAATATGGACTTCTCTTAAGAAATTAATCATGGTTTTAATAGCATGACCTACACATGATTTAGTGTGGGAAATATAAAAAAGGCATGGCCACCATTAAGCACTGGCTATGGTGTCTCTTTGCCATACTCTACCTTCTGCTGTAGGGTGTGTTTATTTTTATTTTTTCTACTTTTACTTGGCCCAAATTCTCTCTGCAGGGCCCATTTTTCCATACCCTTCCCCCCCACTTTAATAAATGTGAAACTAAGCCACTGTTCATGCCTGTTTTGTCCTGTTCTTAGTTCAAGATGGAAAGATACTAGAAATCATCTCTATGTAGAAGAATCCAATATCCAAAGCCTGCTAGAAACACTGCTACTGCTTTAATTTCTGTCCATATTCAAGCTCGCTGAGATGTTTGTGTAATGATAAATACAAAACATCCCTTCCACTACACATTTAAAAGTTAATCCTCGGCCATGTTGAACCTTGGGGCGCTGGGAAAACAGGCAGCCGCCAGCATGCCACTCTGGTAAGTGGCTGTGACTTGGCCAGCCAAGGGCGCCCCAGGACGAGAACAATATCAGCGTTTCCTGAGATCCGCGAAGCGCCATGTTGGACCTTGGGGCTCTGGGAAAACGGGCAGCCAGTTCACCCCTCTGGTAGATGCTGTGAGCCTACCGGGGTGCAAGCTAAGAATCAGACATCCATCCCCACCCCCTTCCCCAGCTAGCAAGTGAGAGCCAGAGATCTGAGCATGTCTTTGGAGTTTGACAATATGCAATATAGCAAATAAGGGGGATTTTCTTCTGCTGTCTCTTTGAGGACAAATATTTTTATCTCTGTTTTGCTCTGTTTTGATCAATGGTATTGCTCTATTCATATTCTGTTCTTCTAATTTCGGTATTTCCTTTGATATTGCTCTGCCTGATTGAAGGAACAACTACTGTGAAGAAAACCAGATGTACTATTGTGCCTATTGCTGTTGTCCTGGTGGCCTGCTGTGAGGTTCTGTGCCAATTTCACTGCACTGCCTCAGTTGACTGTGTCCTGTCTTATTCTGCTGTATTTTACTACCTTCAAAATAAATAAATAAATTAAATAAAAAATAATAATAAATAAGAAAAAAATTTTTTAAAAAGTAAATAACAACAACAAAACAGATCAGCAAAGTACTGAGCAGCCTGAAACATGATATAACTAAACAGATAATGAACTTAAAAAGCAAAAGGAGGAAAAGCAGGTGCTCTAAAGGATGTAACTACATGTATATTTAAGGGTATAGGAATGATCATTATGTTGCTAAGTTTTTGTTGGATCAGAGAATGGAGCTGTTTGCAGCCTCACTGTTTGAATGTCCATTTTGTATGCTTTGATTTTGTAACTTGAACAATTGCATCCAGAAAGACGATATGTAATGTATCAACTAGTAATTTCTTACTGTTCATTTTTTTTGAAATTCTGTATTGTTTTTACCCTTTTTTTCTGCTTTGCTTTATTCCATACAAGAGAACACTACTATCACCTTGATTTTAGGCTTGAAAAAACACAATTTTAAAGGTTGAGCAACTTTTTGAGAGTCATGGGAGTAGTAAACAACAATGGTCAAAATTTGCTTTAATTCTTAAAGTACCAGGACAGGTTGCTTCATACCACTAGTATGTTTGATCATGAAGGCGCATATATCAAGTTAGAAAGTAAAGCATATATTTAAGTGCAATGTTTAATTATTTTAATGACAATGTGAAATACCCAACTTGAATCTGTAGTCCATTAATAGAATCAAGTCATAGAAGGAATTCTTTAGTATTTATATTGAGATGTGGTAACATTAATGTTGCTCTAGTATATATTAATAAAAGTGTGTGCTAATAAAGGAAACTATTTTTGTGTGACCACAGTAAATGCAATCTGCGTCCATATTCTCACAGAGCAAAACTTTAAGAAAACTGGAAAATCCAGAAAAATATATCATTTGATAGTTAGAAATTTTCTTATGATTTTCTTCTGTATCATAATTCTCATGAATTTAGTGAAATTACTTTGGGTTTTTCACTTTGTCATTTAAAGTAAGTGCATTTTAGGTTTGATAGATTTTATTATCCTTTTAGTGCAATAAGTAAACACTGGTAACGAATTTTTAAAAAGTGAGAAAGAGCCTTGTCTACCACCATCTGTTGGGATGGACTTGAGCAAGTTATTCTCTCTGTCTCTGTCTCTTTCTCTCTCTGTCTCTCTCTGTCTCTCTCTGTCCCTCTATCTATCCATCTGTCTGTCTTTTAACCTATAAAGTGTGGCTGTTTAAATTATTTTGATGATATCTTCTTATCATAATATGGTATGATAAAACACTTATGACCTATTCCTATTACAGTACTCGATACTGATTCTCAGTTCTTGACACCAGAATGAACAGTAAGACTCAAAAGCCTCAAAATTATGAATCAATGGTCCTTACTGTCATAGCAAAAGACTTAGGAGCATTTATTATGACCTGTGCTTATGTGAGTGGCTGTGGTACATCAGGGACAGGGCAGAAACATTAAGACTTACTTTTCTATTTCTCACTTGAGAGAGATCTGCTCTGTTAATATTCCCAATAGTTTGGTCCTATATCTATTCCAGAATAGATGCTTGTTTTTCTTCTCACACTTCTCACATTTGGATGGACAGTCTAGTTGAATGCTGCAGGGCAAATTCAAGTTTGCTGCTTATTCAAGATCAGAAAGAAGTCGTACATTGTTAAATCAAAATTTTTAATGAAATGTGACAGTTAAGTTATATTAGATTTCTGGATTTAGCCATAAAGTACAGGCAATGGAAGTATAGACTCTAACTTCAAGAAGCTCGAATTTTGAGGGACTGAGAGGCAACTTTGAATGATTAAATATAATGTGGTAAGCACAACAGAAATAAATGTGTACCCCACCCTCACATCTCTCTTTGAGTCTCTGGGTAACATTGACAGACATGGTTGACAGGGTGCTGAGTCATCTCAGGGGCATCATGGTATGCAGGTCCACCCCAGAATTCACTATGATTAAGTCACATACATGAGATATACTCCCCTATTTGAAACTTTCAAATATAGGTAAAAGACAATTCTGGTGACTTTTTTATTTAAAGAGAAAGAAAAACATGTAAAGAGTAGAGATAATACAGAATTTTGAAAAAAAAACAGTGAGAAATCACTAGTTGATAAATTACATATTGTCCTCTTAGAAATACTTGTTCAAGTTACAAAATTAAAGCATACAAAGTAGATATTCAAACAGTGAGGCTGTAAACAGCTACGCATGCATGATCTGGTGACTTTTAAACATCTCAATCCATTTATGCAAAATTGTAATCCATTTAAGTGAAATTCTAGTGTAGCATCCTCTTCCTGCGGAACTGCTATCCTGTGCTAATAGTTTCTGCTGCACTGCATGAGATTAGATTTAATGAAGTTGAAATTGGTCACTGAAGAGTTCTGGTGAATGTTACTTATCTGGTAATTCATGCTTAGGCTTATTCTTTGTTTGAATGTAAATGATATATTAAATCATCTCTGTTAGTATTATTAATGTAGAAAATATTACAGATTAAAAGAAATGTTAACCTATCCCATTCTAAGACATATTTCAAAGTATGAAATTTTAAAATGAAGATTGTTTAAAAGTAAGTACTCTGGATTAAATAAATTTATGAAAACATTGATACACCCATTCTATTTAACTAAAAGTATCTTTTTTTGTAATGCTTTCCAAGGATTGTTTTTTTACATTTAATTTACATATAAATTAAACTATTTGATATTAACGTATTTTTTTTCTAACATAATAAGGGTTAATTTTGGCTTGCCAAATATGTGTTTCTTACCTAGGTGAAGAAATAAAATGTTTGTGTTATTGTAACTCACAGTAAAAATAAGATTGAAAGACAGTTTTTTTTGTTTGTTTTTTGTTTTTGTTTTTTGTTTTGTTTTGTTTTGTTTTGCCTTTTGGGGACAGAGTTTCACTGCAATTCGGGCTGGCTTTGAACTCACTTTGTAGCCCAGGCTGACCTCAATCTCACAGTAATCCTCCTGCATCAACCTCCCAAGTGCTGGGATAATAGACTACGCCACCATGCCTGGCCTGACACAGATGTTTCTGAGCAGAAATACATGTACAACAGATGCATTAAATTCAGTTTAACCTACTTTACCCTGAGGATCAAATGATGCTTTAATTAAAATGGTAAATGATGCTTTAATTAAGATAGCAGTGATTGTGTAGGCATTCTATTATAGTAGAAAGAGTAACATTTAGGCCCTATTTTTATTTCACCTCTCTGAAGTCTGGTTTCCAGATAAGGAAAACAAAATTAGAATTTGTTGTAGTTATGCGTTATGAGAACAATTACAATTAGGACACAGAATTTATAACATTATTTTATGATGGTCACCCAGAGTTAAACACAAGGAAATGCAGGAAATTTGTCCACAACACTAAAGATCCAGAATATTTAGGCAAGGGCCTGGATCCCACAGCAATGTCCTGCATGAGTCCAAATAAAGACCTAGAGCCCATGACAATGTCTCCCACAGTCCAACTCAAGGTCTAGAGCCCATGAGAAGGAATCATGCCAGTCTGTTTTATGGATCTGTGCTGGGAAGGCCCAAAGGTCAGTGGTGGAAGCTAGAAGGTCTATGTCAGTGGGATGAAGGAGCTGTGCCAGTAGGTTGAGGGTTGTACACTGGAGTCAAGAAGTCACATGCAAAATAAGGACCAGGGATGTCCTAAAAGTACCACAGCCATCCTCAAGGACAAGGAGATTCCGAGCTCCTCAGACAATGAGAACACTCGAGCACACGCCAGAAAGCCAGCGTGACAAGCTTCTCCTGGAAATTAAATGGCACACATCTTCCCCTTCAGAGCCAGGAAACAATACTTAATGTAAGAACCAGGGCTCCCCCAAAATGAACCACAGCCACTCTCACCAGCAAGGGCCCAAGCTCCTCTGATGATAATGGCCAAACTCATATTGGGGAAGCTCGCCACAACGAGCGCCTCCAGAAGAACCAATTGCTCAAAACAGCAGCACTTAGGAGAAACCACAATGTCCAACTCCTCCACGTCTCTATTTATGCTGTCAATTTTCCTCAGATGGGCCATCTACACCCAGCACCATGCTGATTTAATTCAGCTGGTGTTAAATTGACCATCAGCTTTTAATCCATAACAGAATCTAGTAATTTTTACCACAGGATTCATCTGGAGTTTAAATGAGATGATTTTAGAAAACTCACCAGAAACCTGATCAAGAGAGCCCTGGGAATCCATTGGGGGCTTTTTTAAAGAGTCATTGAATTTGCCTTAAAGCAATTACCTTAAGATTGAAAAAGGATTCAGAAGGATGGACAAGACAAAAATATAGGGGGCATTTTACAATGGTCTAGTTGAGGAGAATTCAAGGTTGGCCTAGAACACTGGCTATTAGGAGGAAATGAGATTAGCTGTTCAGGCCCAAGGGGCAGCATGAAGAAAGGGCACAAGGGAAAACAGAAAGGTCATGGCGGAGCCCTGCCCATTGCCACTGGCTCACTGTTTTAGAGGATGAGGAAAAGCAGTGGTGAACTCACCACATCCTTACCATCAGCCCAAACCCTGCCTATGCCATTCTTTGAATTCTTTCTCATCCCAGCTGTGAGAGTCACTCTTTCTTCAAGTTAATATTATATTAAAGCCAATGCCCAGTAGCCTGTTTGCAATGAGAATGACAGGAACCTTGATTGCACATCACATGAACAGAGCCTCTTTTCCTCTAGACCCTGCAGGTCCACTCTGCAAGCTGATGACACTGGCTGAGGGCATGCTTTGCTTAAGCACCGTCACACCTTCACGTGTGTCACCCCAATGCCTCCCTCAACTACTAAACAGTACATATTACCTATGTATTTAAGAAAACTGAGGCTCACTGAAGCAAAGAACCTTTTCCCACAACAGGTAGAATAGAAGAAAGACTTAATACCCAATTGCCAAAGCTTCTGTTTGCACACATCATTGCCAAGTTTCTTGTAGAATTCCTTTCCAGGGAAGATGAACCTGAAATTTACAATGTTTAAAGAGTTTTATCTTAAAATATAACCACCGTGTTTGTGACTTTGTACTTACCATGCTTAATATCTATATAGTCCACTGTTTCCTAAAAGTCTTTGGGGAGAAATGTCTGATGGAATAATTATAAGAAAACCTTGTAAGGGAAGGTTTCTTTGCTTCTCAGACTTCAAATTATTGGTAAAACTGAAGAAAACAAATATGGTTTCATCTCATGCATAAAAATATTTTCTGAGAACTTGATTCACAATATAAATGTATCTGCCAAAAGGAACTAAAAGCTACCAGAAATAAAATGTATCCTGAATGTTGACCATGATTTCCATCTTTATTTCTTTACTTTTCATTACAGATTTTTGCACTTGTAATTGTATACTCTTGACACTGCCAGTGTACATTTAGTGGTACAAAGAGAGCAAATGCTAAAAATTCTAAACCTGTTATGAATCTCACAGAAGTTCACATCCAATCTGTTTACTCTACAGGTGAGCAAACAGACACAGCTGCATCATGTTAAGAGCCAATAAATCTCTACAGAAAGAAGCACAGATCAGCTGAAGCTAATTAGATTCCAGTCCTGGTGTTCATAGGACCCTCACTGCTTCCTCAGTCCCTTACTTCACCTTCAAAGGAGTTGGAAATGTTTTCAAAATTTCTATGCATCTCATAATCTTTTATTTTTGTAGCATCAAACAACAGAGTTGTGGAAGAATATTGTTTAAAATTATATCTCTTAATTTTTGACACAAAAGACCCTAATTAAAGGAGTTTGGGAAGGGACTCGCTTTGGTTTGCATATCCTCTGAAAGCTAGTGTTGAAATTTTGTTACCCTTGCAATGATAGAAACAGCTAAGGCCTATGGAGTAAATTGGCCCCTGAAGGTTCCACCATTTGAAGCAGGTTAATGCTGTGATTGTTGGAAGGGACTCTGTCATAATAGTGAGCTCCCACCCTGGTATGCTCTGCAGCAGGTTTGATGTAGCAGTGAGGTCCCTACCAAGTGCCAGCACCTTTGATGTGCGACAAATAAATGTCTTTCCTTCTCAAGCATTCTGTAACAGCAACAACACTGGACTAAGACAGGACCAGCTCTTTCCATGTTTCTGTAGACCTTCCCTTTTTCTCATTACCTGTACTTCCGTTCTTCCATATACCTTTTTTATGGCACAGAGACAAAATATAGGAAATATGTAATTAAGTTTTCATCATTCTAAGAGAAAGTAAATGTTGTCTCTTTAACTCATCAGTTGAGAAAATTAAAGTAAAAAAAAAGAAGTATTTACTTTGATACATTTCTTGAATGTCTACTCTTCAGAAAATATATATAATTTTATGAAAATCATATGTGATTAAAATTGGATTTACTCTATAAAGAAACATAATATTTCTGTAAAAATGAACATCACTTACCATGGCAAGTCAATGAAAAACTGAGTTATATAAAGTCAAGTAGCTATTATATTGATCAAAATAACATCTCAATTACTGTATCCCAGGATTGAATATTTATAATATTGTTAATGATAAATTTTGAATACGTGAAAAGTATAACTAATTTTGTGAAAATTTTATAAGAAATAAATTATTAAGGAACATATATTTCTAATTATATATTTAAAACAATTATAAAAACAGTACATAACAAAAATAACATATTGAAGTGTAGCACACTTGAGGAGAGACCTATAATTGCACCATCAGAACAGAAATCTGAATAAAATATTCTCTTAATTGAGAAATGTGAGGTCCTGAATTTGATACCTGGTACGAAAGAAAGAAAGAAAGAAAGAAAGAAAGAAAGAAAGAAAGAAAGAAAGAAAGAAAGAAAGAAAGAAAGAGAAAGAAAGAATTTGCTCTCCAGATAGCTTGTTTTGCTCATAAGTTTATGTTCAGGTGTTTCTATCAGTAATAGTTTTCAGGTTTAAAACACAAAAAAGCAATACCCAGTGACTACTACTTTATTTTAATTTGATATTTGGGGCAAAAACAATGAATACAAGATGATTTAAGTACAAAATTAACTTGTAGAGCAGGAGATTTTTTTTATTTTAAAGAGAGGAAGAAAAATAGATACAAAGTAAAATAGTTTCAAATCAGGTTAATAGAAGAGTAACAATAATACATTGTATATTGTTATCTACATGGTAGTCACTAAGAGTACAAGATATGGGCAAGAAATACTGTGCAAACAATATTAGCACAAATCCTTTTTAATGAATTAAGAGAAACTAGCTGTATAACTATTTGAACTATCTTGTCTATATATAACTTTTCCCCTTTTCACTTCCTTCATTTTCCATTTACCCATCAATTTTTCTTTTGTTTTGAACAGTTTCCTCCCAATCCACAATTCATATATATTGTATATTTTGGATCTTATTAATTCACTCAGCTTCTCACACTAGTGAGACAATATGTTTACACTTATGGGTATGATTTATATCTCTTAAGAGTACGGTCTCCAGTTGCATCCATTTACCTATAAAAGCCATCTATGACAAACCAACAGCTAGCAGCATACTAAATGATCAAAAATGGAAATCTTTCACTCTAAAATCAGAAACAAGACAAAGATGTACACCATCACCAATCCTATTCAATACAATTATGGAAACATTAGTCAGAGCAATTAGAAAAGAGAAAAAAATAAAAAGAATAAGGCTAAGAAAGGAAAATGTTAACATCATTATTTGCAGATGACATGATACTCCACAAAGAACTCCCAAAAACTCCATCAAAATACTTCTAAATTTAATTAACAAATTCAGTAGAGTAGCTTGATACAATGTAAATGCTCAAAAATCAGTAGCATTCCTGTACATAAGCAACAAACTTGCTGAAAGAAAAATTAGGAAAAACACACTCCTACAAAAAATGAATCCAAAAAAATGAAATACTTAGGAATAATTCAAACAAAGTAAAAGATTTATATGCTAAAAATTACAGTACTCTGAACAAGGAGATTGAAGGGGATATTAGAAAATGGAAAGGATATCCCCTGATCCTGGAAAGGATGAACCAACATAATGGAAATGGCTATCCTCCCAAAACTGCAATCCTAATCAAAATACCATTAGCATACTTAAGAGAATTAGAGAAAACATTCTTCCAATTCATTTGGAACCAGAAGAGATCTAGAATGGTAGCAAAGGCAAGGCAGTTAGTATCACAATCCCAGACCTACAATTAGACTACAAAGCTACTGTGATAAAATCAACATGGTATTGACAAAAAACAGACCTGAGGGTCAGTGGAACAGAACAGAAGATGCAGACACATCTCCAAACACACTCATCTGCCTTTTCTTTGTAGGCAAATGTGTTCACCAGAAGAAAGATAGTCTCTTTAGTAAATGGTGCTGAAAAAACCAGTTGTCTACATGCTAAAGACTAAAATTAGACCCATGTCTATCACCATGCACTAAAGTCAAAATGAATCAAAGATCTAAATATTAAAAGAAAAACAATCTATTGGAAGAGAAAATACATAGAAATTTTGAAAACATGGGTGAAGGCAGAGACTTCATGAATAAAACCCAGAATGCATGAAAAAACTATAAAAAAATCAACAAATGGAGAAGGCAAGATGGCCGATCAGTGAGCAACAAAATACAGAGCCTCCCAGGAGAAACAACTCATACACCAGAATAAAACACCCTGGAGAGACCCAGACAGAGGGAGATGGATCCTCTTGACACAGGAAGAAATTAAAACATAAAAAAGCTCATCAAATACATTGGGACACCAACTGGAATGGCCTGACTCTGTGGGGGCTGGCAGAGTCGCCCAAACTTGTTCCCACCGCCACTCATGGGAAGCACAGCAGCACTGAAGTTGGGGGTTTGTGAGCCCAACAGAGAGCAGAGCCAGCAAAGGGACCTTCATTAATGCACTGTCAGTGCTGGGATTGGGACACCTCCCCACGGGAAGGGCACAATCAAATGGGTGACATGTTGGAATCTGGCAAGAGGAGCCTGAACTGGGAGTGACAGTGACTTCAGTTGGTTCCTCCCTCCCCAAAGCATATTTGTGGGATTTGCTTGGACTGGGCCACACCCCTGGACAGGACCCAATGAGCTGTCCCAAATCAATTCCCTGCACCTAGCACACACTAACCGGAGGAAGGCCTCTGCAGTTTGGTTGGCCCAGTGGGGAGAGGCAGGCATAGGCAGCCGCTTCTTGCACCTCAGTGATAAGACCAGTCAGGAGAGGGTGGAGTTCCCTCACCAGCATGCTTCGGAGGAAATGTGGCCAACAGGGAAGGGGGCTGGGACCTGCACTGTAACCTGTGTGGAGGAAGCCAGGGCCATGACAGGACAGAGAGTCAGGAGGAGGCCCCCAGCCCAGAACCCTGAGAGCCCTGATCCAGGAGAGGGAAAAACAAGGGAGACTGAGGGTGGCAAACATGCAACAGCAGACATGGCTTCAATGGACATTAAGAGATATCTTTGGAACCTTGTGGATAAGCTCAAAACTGAAATATTAAATCAGGTAAAGCAAGGTATGAGTAGAGTAATAAAAGAAATGCTCTCAGGGAGTATCTCTCAGGAAGATACAGAAGAAAGAAGGGAGGAACACAAAAAAAGGAGAGAAACATTCGATAAAGAATATAAAGCAAATATAGAATACATGAGGCAGATTCAAAGAGACTACCAGGAAATTAAAAACTCCATTGAAAGCTGGAAAAATGCCTTAAAAGAAACTAAGGATAGACTATCAAAACTTGAAGACAAGTTTGCAATGTGTGATCATGAAAGGAAAGATCTCTTAGAAATAACAAGGAAACAGGCAGTAACAATACAAAGACTAGAAGATGACAAGAGAATCTACAATTTAAGCATAAGAAATGTGAACAAAGAAGCAGGAATACATATAGGTGAATTACAAAGGCTATTCACAGAAATAATTAAAGAAAATTTCCCAAGCATGGGAAAAGAAAATGACATTCAGTTATGTGAGGCATACAGAACCCCAGCCACCTACAACCACAGCAGATCTACAACCAGACATATAATAATCAAGATACCAGAAATTCAATATAAAAACAGAATATTAAAAGCCATCAGAGAAAAGAAACAGATTACCTATAAAGGTAAGCCCATCAGAATCATGGCTGACTTCTCGACACAGACCATCAGATCAAGAAGAGCTTGGAGCGAAATATTCCAAGCCCTGAAAGAAAATATCCTCCAGCCCAGATTAATGTACCCTGCAAAACTATCACTAGAAATTAATAGAGAAACAAGATGCTTCCGTGTCAAAGAGGAACCGGAGGAGTTTGTGACCACCAATACAACCTTACAGAGAATACTGAAGGACATTCTAGAGAGAGAGAAAACAAATACCAGGATTTTAGGAACAGTGGCAGAAAGGCCTCAATAAGTGGGGCAGGCAGTAGAATGAAGGAGAAAAGTAGACAAATAAAGGCAGAAAAATAGCATAGCAGAAATGAGGCAGAGAAGGATAACTAGAATCTCTAACATAGATGGCCTTGATACACTATATTGTTAATAGTGAACCAGGATTTAAAACCCACATTACTCACACTATTCTGATTACATGTATTATATTCTGTTCCAGTCATTCTACCTGTACTAGATTTGAGGGTACAAACAGTAATCCCAAAAATAACAGGATATAGTACAGTAATCATCCTTAACTTCCTATTAAGTCAATCTAAAGCTCTATAAAACCTACACTGTTTTACCATGACTGATTGTAGTCAAATCTGGTTTGTTGGATCGCTGTTTTGTATTGATAGATTTTATTCAAAGCTGTTATGATTGATAGTATCATGTCTGAGAGTATAGGCAACTGCACTTAAGATGACAAGATTCACTACAATATCTACTCTGGTTTGATTATTAACTGCCTTTGAAGTTTTATACTTTCTACAATGTTTTATTTTTACTAATATTGTTATGTACTGCTATATTCAATTATACTGCTATATTCATTTATGCCTGATATAGGCAATTCTATTGAAGATAACAAGAAACAACACAGCAATCATTGTAGATCACTTTGTACTGTGGTTTTATATGACTTTTTGATTTCATGTTTTTATGGGAATTTGTTTTGTTTTGTCTTACTAAGTTTTGTTTTTCCCTCTAATACAGAAAGAATAGAAATACATGTAGAGACTCATGTATGCGTAGTTGTTTACACTCTCACTGTTTGACTATCTACTTTGTATGCTTTAATTTTGTAACTTGAACAACTATTTCTAAGAGGACAATAAAAATCCTCTTAGATTTTTTTATTGTTTATCTTTTTTCTGAAATTCTGTGTTATCTCTACCCTTTACATGCTTTTTTTTCTCTTTAAATTAAAATTTAAAAAATCAACAAATGGTGTCTCTTCTTATTAAAAAGCTCTTGCACAATAAAAGAAATCCCCAACAGAGTGAAAATGCAACTCATGGAGTGGGAAAAATTATAGCCAGTTGTCCCTCAGGTAAAGGACTTATATCTAGAACATAAAAATAATTGAAAAAACGGGCCCCCCCAAATTCAAATAACCAACCCAAAAATGAGCATCTGTGATGAACTCACAACTCAAAGGATGAAACAAAAGCAGCAAATGAATGTATGAAAAAAATGTTCAACATCATCGATCATTCAATAAATACAAATTAAAACAACACTGAGATTCCATCTCACTCTAGAAAGAATGGATACCATCAAGAAATCAACCATTAACAAATGGTGGTGGGGCTGCAGGGAAAAAGGAACCCTTCTCCACTGTTGATGGGAGTGTAGACTGGTACAACCACTGTGGAACTCAATATGGAGACTCCTTAAAAAACCAGGGTTAGAAGTTTCATTTGACCCATTTATTCCACTTCTGGCCATCTTCCCAAAAGAATTTAAAGGATCACATTCCAGTAATATATGTGTGCCCATGTTTGTAGTAGTACCGTTTGTAATAGTTAAATCTTGGAAGCAACCTAAATGCTCATCAACCAAGAAATGGCTAAAAAATATGTGGACTTTTTTTATATAACAGTGTACTACTCAGTCGTGAAGGACAACCTCAAGACTTTTATAGGTAAATGAGAAGATTTTGTTGAGGCAGTAGTGCAGTAGATTTGTATCTAGAATGGAAGCATCACAAAATCAACTGCCTTTGCCTATTCTTCATTGATGTACCCTAAAAGCCTAGGAAAACTGACCATATAATAAGCACTCATTAGAGAATGATTCAAAGTGCAAAAAGAAGTATAATTTTTCATGTCAGGGCTTAGGCTCTATAGGAGATTTTAGGTAGTTAAAAGGATAATTTTTATGGGATGCTATATGGGACAAGAATGCCTTGCCCATGTGGTTTTTGACTGAAGGCTTGTATCTTCCTCTTTACCTATTGAAAACTTTGGATAAGTTTTAGTCTGTCTTCTCTGAGGTTGGCAGTGATTATTTCAAACTTCAGTAAATATTATTTCCTTTGAAGTTTTATTGCCCCTCTAATCTTAATCAAATACTTTGTATTAAACATATTCTCAATCTCATTTCTTTCAACTTTGTTATTACACTAAGACAAATTTAAGTCTTTAAGGGTCATTTGTTATATTTGTTTTAAAAGTTTACCCTACTTACCACTTGTTTAACATATAATTGAACTGCTTCCAGTTTATCTATTCTTTCCTACATTAAAATACATTGTGGTTACCAGTGGAATACAGACAAAAACAAGACAGAGAAATAATTTCTAAATCAAAAAGAACCTCCAAAACTTCTAATCAATCTAATCAGACCAAGCAAAATAGCAGCAAAGTACTCAAAAGTGTTTTAAATTCAATCAATAGAATTATTTAATGATGAAATACAACTGTAATAAAATAAGCAAGTACAAATACAAATGTATTATACTGTGTATATCAGTTAATTTTTGTTATCTGAAAAATCACTTCAAAACTCAGTGATAACACAATGGTTAAATTTTTCCACAAGATTAGCTAGACATGTTTGCTGGTCATATCTTAGATGATTTTGTCCTGGGAAACTCAGGCAGCTGACTGTTCATCAGAAGCCTGGCTGTTTTAGGATGGCATGGGTGTCATGTGGGGCAGTTACCTCACTGCCTATGTTACCAGCAGATCCACATGTCAGATTTCTCACATGATACCTCAACAGAGCTGTAACATGGAACAACCTTGACTTGCATCTGAACCTTACTTCCTTTCCTCATTGGAGAAATCAAGTCAACGGCCCTCTCAGATTCCAGGTTATGAAACTGATTTCTTTTTTTTTGATGGAAGGAGGTACAATGTCACATTGCAAAAGGCACAGGTACAAGAAAGGCTAGAGAGACCAAGCAAAGGCTTATTATTAAAATTATATTTCTATAACTCTTTAAAATTAATTTTTATATCACATCCCATGTTGTATATATGAAAAAATCTCATGCATTAGTTGATACATTAGGACTAGGTGGCTTAAAAACTATTTCCCAACATTAAAACTTTACTATTCTAAGTTTATTTTTGCTATTATTTTATAGAGAATAAAATCCAACAAAACAAAACAGAGTAAAGCCAACCAAAACAAGGCAGGGAAAGTGGTACAGAACTTCTAAGCAGGATAATAGGTAATTAAAAATGGCTATTATAATAGATCTTGTTATCTTCACAATAGTTATCCATTCTACTAGATGTAATAAAATTAAACAAAACAAAACATTGAATAAAACAAAACGATAAATCAGAACAAAACAAAACAGTGAGATTGATATTGGATTTCAAAAATAAGAAAGAAGGAAATCCCCCATTTTGCTCTATTGCGTACTGTTAATGTCATAGTAGATGCTCGGACTTCTGATGTTAAGCCTTCAAGTTAATCAAATAATAAAGGTTTTCATTGTTTTTGTACCTCAGTTGCTATCAACTCAGCCTGTCTTTCTCAGCCCACAGGCCAGCCGGCTCACTAGGAGGGCAGGTGATCTGGCTTCTCTCTTCCTGGGTCCTTCATAGTTTGTGCAGTTTACATGAAGGGCATACTGGCTTCCTGATGGGGTCCAACAGCACTAACTATAATGGATATGTACAGTGTTATTCTTGGATATATATCCAAAAGAGATGAAACAATTGTATCAAACAAATACCTGTACCCCCATGTATGTTGTATCACTTTTCATAATAGCCAAGATATGGAATAAAGCAAAATATTTATGGATGGATGAATAAAAAAGGTTGTTATATATCTATATACAATGTAATATTATTCAATCATAAAAAGGATGAAATTCTATCCTTTGCAGCAAAAAAGATAAAACGAAGGACATTTTGTTAGGTAAGGTAACTCAAACATAGATAGACATAATATCACATATTACTCACTTGAGGAAACTGAAAAAGTTGATTGTGTAGAATAGAAGCAGATCACTAGAGGATCAAAAGTGGAGGGGAGAGGGGACAGTCCTAATGTTACATAGAAATTGTAACTAATATAGGCTACAACAATTAAGCATTTGAAAGTAACTAGAATTAGAAAGCTCCAAGTACACAGAAATAACATTATATGAGGAAATGAAAATGCTAATTATTCTAGCTTGATTATTATACATTATATTCATGTCTCAGATTACAATAAAATATTGAATAAATGAATACAAATATGTTAATTTACAAAATAAAAAACTCAGAGGAAATTAATAAATTGTGGTTAGTAACTATACAAGGTAGAAATAACTATTATGAAAGGAAAAAATATTCTGAATCCGTGCTTTATTCAAAAAATAAAGAATTAAAACTAAAAAAGAAGGAAGGAAGAAAAAGGAACAAAGGAAGGAGAGAAGAAAGGAAGAATGGAAGGAAAGAAAAGAGTGATAAAAGAGACAGCAGGTTGGAGAAACGAAGGGAGAAAAAAGAGAAAAAGAAGAAAAGCAGTAGATGAAATTTCCATTGTGACTACATTCCTCCCCAGGAAATGGCTTTCATCCTAGATCAAGATATTGCAGGTGAATGCATGTTTATTTAATTTAGATAAACATAAAATATAAAATGAAATGCTTATTGTCCCTCTAAAATAAAAAATAACAAACATTAATGTACTAATATACTGTAATTATATATTCTCAGTAGGTTTCTGCTGAGCAAAAGATGTACAAGGGGAAAAACCAGATAATACATCATTACAACCTAGGACTCAGAAAATGGCTTCCCAGAGTATGGTGCTCTGTCATGTTGACTACTTTGAACTTAAAGGCATCAGAATGGTCTCAGAAGCAGTTTCTTTCTCAACTTCTCCCACTCTTCATTCTCTGCCTCTTTCTCCCCCAAGGAAGGCCATAGAAATTATGGGTCCCACTTCTCTATGTGGGTGGTAGAACTCCCTCAAAGGCAGCCATAAGCTTAGAAATATTTCTTCAAATTTCTCCACCCTTAGTTGGCAAGAGCGAGTTGCTATGGTGTATTGGTAATGCCTCCGAGTGGTCCATTGCAATTGAAGGCATGGTCCACAGGGTGGCACTGTTGGAGCTGGTGGAATCTTGGGAAATGGGGCTCAGTGGGACATCTAAGGTCCTTGGGAGCAACCCTTAAAAGTGATTGTCCAGTATCAGTTTCCCTCCCTGGTTTCCTGTTTGGCAATGATGTGAGTTCTTTCACTACTAAGCACTCTTGCCATAGTGAGCTGCTACCCACTGCGCTTACCAGAGGCCAAACCAAGCGATCATCTGACCTTAGTAATTAACTCTGAAATTTCTGAGTTTAAGAAACTTTTTTCTTTTTGACATTAGCTGTTTCTGATATCCATTATGGTAATGCAAAACGGACTAATTCACTGGTCATAAAGAAATTCTCTAACTTACCTTAACTTTTCATGGGCCTAAGACCTTCATTCTAGAAGGGATCTTGTCCTATCCTCAGAGGGTGGAATGCTACAGAGAGGCCAAGAAGAACCCTAGCACACAGGCCTGTTGAGTGTTCCCATTCAATCTACTACCATTAGGTCTTACTAATTTTATACAATCATATTTTTACATATCTGTTCATTCTTCACCAAAAGTAAGTATTAAAAGGTGAATAGTTTACTTTGGGTCTTTGGATCTTTAATTCTTAAGTTTTTTTGTGTCATGTGAAATTTTTATTAAATAAATTGGTTGTGCTCTTGTTAATGTCATGTTCTAGGAGTGTTGACTGTGACCCCTAAGGTTGATAAGGAAAAATATCACATTTTTTGTCCCTACAATTACTTGACAGATTAAATACCATTTAGGTTATTGGTCTTCACTGCTATAGGAATACTTGTATTCACTCATTTACTCAGTACATATTTATGGAGTACATACTATCTGCAGGTAGATATTTGAGTTTGATGTTAAACCAGATTGTCAACTTGATTTGGTTTGAGAACTTCCTGAAGAATTAATAAGGTACATTTCCTCATCCAGTTAAGCAGATCATGGAGGAGTGATCTTGGGTACTATAGATGGTCCTGGCCCCTTCCTGTCTGGTGTCCCTTCCAACCCATCCTGCTTCCCAGTCACCACGAAGTTACTAGCTTTGCCCCACTTTAACGTATACCAACTTTGCTTATGCCCTGACATTACTGCCTCACAGCTAGTACCATGGACTGAAACCCTTGAAACTATGCGCAAAAGCCAACCTCTCCTCTTGGAAGTTGTATGTGTCAGGTATGTAGTTTCAATGACAAACATATGACAACTACAGTACGTGCAAAGAATTGACTAAATTGCTGAAGCTATCCCCTTACAGGAAAGATACCAATTAAAAAATAATATTATTCATGTTTTGCAATCATGATAAGTGTTGTAGGGAAGAAATAACTACAAGGTGCCATGAGACTATATGTTCAGAGAGACTTAATATTGAAACAGTTTATGGTGATAAATAAATGCATTTCATTTACAGGAATAGCTCACTACCACTCAAAGATTAGGTAAACAGAAATTACAATACCAGCTGACACAATGAATATTTCACATTTGAACTGTGAGTTCAAACTGTGAGCTCTATAAAACCATGAATAGAAAAATTATTTAAAGGATTTGACAGGAAAGTAACTTTTGAATTGGAAACACTGTTAACATTATTCAGAATTTTCCATGTGGAGTAGAAATTGAAAACACTGATATTGAAATGGTAACTTTTCAAAGAACATTGTAGAATTATAATAAAAGATTCCATGTTTTAAAAATAATGGTATGTTCAATTTTGCTGCAGGAAAGTGTAGTATGAAACAAATCCGAGCCTATTTTAAAAGTGTTTGATTGCCCTGCAAAAGTTCTTTTACTTATGCTGAGCCTGAATATTAAAAATAGTTATGATTTTTAATAATCCTTACATTCCATAGAGGGCAGAAAAAAGGTAAAAATGGGATGGTGTTTAAAAAAACATGTAAAAGTTTTCTTGAAGACTGTTCTAGGTTACAGTGATAAAAATTTGAATGATGACAGTATCTCTTCAAAAAGCATCTTTAAATTCCAGATCTTAGAGCTTACTGCTGTTTGGGGAGGGGACTGAAAGGGAGGGACAAGTGAAATTAACACTGAAGGTCACTACTGTTGCAATTTAAAAAGACAGAGAGGACAAAGTAAACATAGCTAAAGGGAGGAATTAATCTTGTTATATATTATGTAGGAAGTGACTATAACAAAAATTTGATAGTAGAATTTGACATAATAAATCTGGGACACTGGAGAAAAAACAGAAACACAGATTTGGAAATCATTATACTATATAGATGATAATCATTATGATGAACATTGATAAGATTACATAGGAAAACAATTAGAATAAAAAAGGAAAAATGATAGTCAATGGTAGAGAAACACAAGTGAAAACCTGTCTAGTCTTCATCAGAGTAAGATTTCCACACATGGGACAATATCGATTTATTTCCCTAGACCACTGGGATGAATATGAGGTAAGAATGCCCTGAAAAGCCATTTTTATGTATGTGTTACCCATCTTTTTAAACAAGAAAACTTTTTTGTTCTTTCTGGCTACATAATTAATCATAGCTCACTTTAAGTTTCATAATAAAATAAATATAAAATTTCTCTCAAAGTTTCTGAGAACATGATGAACTTCCAGTTCACATTCATTCAATGATAAGGCCAATATCCCAAGAGTATTGCCTAAGACCAGTAACTATAGGCAGTTAATTATGCTTAAAAATAAATAAAACTATTCAATTTCTGATGTGGCAATTCATTGAAAGGGAAATCACCGTTTCCTCATAAAAGAATAAGACACTATACAAGTGAAGTTGCCCTTCTTTTTCCCAAACATTTTGTCTCACCTTATTGATTGTCAAGAAATGTCTAAGCACAATGTGCAACTGTGGATGAGTGACTGGCAAAGCTAATGAGGGAGAAACAGGTGTCAAATGAAGGGCCAAGTGAATACTTCCTGTATTTACAGAGCCATGGTTTTCAACTCTGTACAGAAACCTGAAGGTTATCAGTACATAATTTTATCCAAAGTTTTTTGGAACCAGTTTTCATCCTACCATTTTCCTGAAAATCCACTAATCTTAAATAATATCACTCTACCCAGGCAAATGGACAGACAGACAAATAAACAAATAAATAAATGTCAAATGAAACCTTATTAAATGCTATTACCAACACAGTAGTTATGACATCCTTAGTTCTACAAAATTGTCTTTTTTTTCCTAGAGAAAATACTAAACGCTTGATATGGTAGATAAATAAATTGGGAAACGTGTAATAACAAAGACAAATATAATGTAGCATTTACACTTACACAATTTATCTCTGAAACTCATCCATCTGGAATTTTCACTTCTTAGAGAAACTTCACCTTAGCAAAGCACTGAGTCTCTAATCCTCAACATTCAAGACAGATGTTTATTCATCACCTCAAAAATATTCATTGATATGAATTTTAGGTATTGAGATTGGGTGAGAATAGGAAAATGACACATGATTTCTTTATTTTCTAGGACATTACATATGATTGGAGAAATAAATAGAAAAACATCTCTAAGCAGTGTAAGCAAAGTGGCTGAGGAATACACATTTAAGAAAGTTTTCTACCTGGAGGAGGGATTAATAATAATCATAAAAGGAACTGACGTTCCCTCTGTTGCTTTTTCTTTGCTCTTCCACCATATCATGATGCCAGCCCCTCAGTCTTGAACTATCCATCCTCCAAAGCTCTGAACCAATTTCATTACAAATTACCCAGACTCAAATTTTCTGGCCATAGAATGGACTATGACAGCCCCTAAATGAAGGGGGAAAGTATGCTGCAACTTTTGAGTCTGTCTGTCAACTACAAAAATTCAGACTGGCCAAAATGACTGAAATGCAGAAAGGTATGGTGAAAAAAATTGATTTGTTAAATGTTTAGGATATTTTCTTTTTATTTTGTCCAAATGTCAACCATATTCTATTACAGCATTTTTAGATATGATAAGCAAAGCGATAACTTTTCTCTCTTTTTCTCATTGCTACTTACTGATTCAATAGCTTACTTATTTTTAAAAATAGAGGTGAAAAGTCCCAAGATTTACCAGGAGAAAGCTGAAATCTCAAGGGATAGTTCCAGTCCAAATCTAAAGGGCTCAGAAGCATGAGGAGTGGATGGTGTAGTTCCAGTCTAAATGCCAGCTTTCTTAGAACTCAAGAACTGATGTTTCTTAGTGCAAAGGCTGGAAAACACCAATGTCTGAGCTCAAAAAACAAAGCAAAAAGAGTCTCTTTTACAGTCTTTTTAGTCTGCTGTTTTTCAGCTGAATGAAGAAGGTCCAATACCATTAGGGAGGAATATCTGCTTTACTTACTACAGCAAGTCTAACATTTATCCCATCCAGAAACACTCAAATACACAGCTATAATAACATAGCTAAAATATCTGGACATTTCATAGTCCAGCTCAGTTATGAGATAAAATTAACCATCATAAGTTATTGGGTATAAAGAAGATTTACTGTGCAGATAACGTTGTTGTCTGTCTACTCATTCTTCTCTTTGCTTTCCTAACCCAGCTCCAATCCTATTCAGAAATTGATTCTTGTTTTGTGCAGCCATTGGGTTCAGAGAAACTGACTGGTTTCAGCTTGGAAAGGTTGGTCAAAAGAAATACCATTATTTAAGCCAGTGAGTGGTTAAAAAATGAACATGTGACCTTATTCTGGCCAATGAGATTTGAATGAGCATTAGGACAATGTAGGTAAGTTTCTTCTCTCCAAGAGAGCATTAAGAAATATTCTCTCTTCTTCCTCAATGTAATGACAGGTTCTTTCAACACATTACTTTCCTGAACATGTAGCTGACACTGAGGAGGCTGGCATAAAAAACGTGAGGAAATATTTCCAAAGCCTGCCCTGCCTCTCTAGAACCTGTTTTGTGAAGTATCACAAAGAATCTTTGTTATGTATCCTAGTTTAAGTATCCTTCTTATGTGTCCTAATCCTCCTTGTAAATCCTAGTCAGGATTTATATCCCTTTCAGTTGTGGTCTACCTGATGCAATCACATAAAATTATGGGCTTAAGTTTAGCTAAGTTTTAACAGTGAAGTTTAGTTTTTATTTTTGTTTGTGTGTGTGACAAGAAAATTTTGTCAATTTTTCTTTTCTATTAGTACATGTTTACAATGCATACTGATTACATTCCTCCCAGGGAGCTGACATGTATATATTTTAATTCTTTCCCTTGTCCCCCCTTATTCATTCCATCTCCCTCACTCCATCTCTTCCCTTTTCCCAAAGACCTATTTTCCTATTATCTATTGTCTACCTTTTATGTTGAACTTTGTTTATACTTTGAGTTTTTCATATGAGAAAAACCATGTGATATTTAAGCTTCTGTGTCTGGTTTAGTTCACTAAATATTATGGTTTTACATTGCATCCATTTTCCTGCAAATGACTCAGGTTTAGCCTGCTTAATGAGAGAGTGGTACTTCATTTTCTTTGTCCACTTATATGCTGATGGGCATATAGACTGCTCCTGAGATTTAATAATTATTAACTGTTCTGCTGTAAACATAGGTATGCATGCATCACTGTAATATGATGCCCCTGACTTTAATATCCCTAACTTCTCAAAGCAACCATATTTATTATACTGATGTATATTGCAAATATCCAAGAGTAAAGTATAATGTGTATGTCCAAAATATATGCAACCACAGAAATCTTCATAGAGAATTCATGGGATTAATGAGAAACAGAGGTTTGACTAGGAATTGGGTTCATGAAAGTTCCCAGGCTGATATTGACTCAAACTAGGTAAGTAAAATCTTTGGAAAGTTTAGGTAAATTTGCTCTTTCACATCTATTAATCCAACTAGCATCTCTTCAACATATTTTTCCTTTTTTAAGGAATTTTAGATATGTTATTTTAATATACTTTATTGAATTCAGCAATGCACTTATAGCTGGAAAAAAATATGTGTTAAATGAAAGATTGAAAAGAAAAAATAAAGGAAGCAATATTTATGGAGTATATACTGCATGCCAGGTTCTGTGTTAGATATTTTCATACTGTCTACAACACATCTCTAAATTTAGCTTGGGAAAAGGGAAATAATGAGAAATGCACTGGATTTAATAATAGCTAATTGTGGCTCATGTTACTTTAGATATGGATTCAAATCCTAGTCTGGAGACATAAAATAGGAAATAACACAGTAATGTGGTGCTGTTATTCATATAGAAGCATCTTTATTATTGATTCTGTGTATCAGGCCTTCACCTTTGTTCCACAGTTGACATTTTAGACTGGATAATCCATTGTTACGGGGATTCTTTTGTGAATTAAAGAATGTTTAGCAGCAGCCCTGGACTTTATTCAGCAGATAGCAGTAGAAACTTTCCCAGCTGTGATTACTAAAAAGATCTCCAGACATTTCCAAATCTTTGGGAGATAATATTGTCCCCAGTTTAAAACTGTAATGCATATTAAACAATGATATAAGAATATTTGAGAATATGATATTGGAGTGGATAACAAATATTAATCCTTGAAAAAAATAAAGAAACCTGATAACACATTAAGTTCTTTATATTGAGATTAAATTCTTCCTACAAATTTGGCATCAAATGTTCTTAACTTCATAGAGTAATGGTAAAAATAAGTGACTATTAAATTTTTTAAAAGCATTTTTATTTACTTTTTAATTTTTTTTGCTATTTACTTTTAATTTTCTTAGTTGGCAAAATTAAAAGCCAGTTGTATGCTTGATTTCCTAATTCTTATTTATATTACTTCATTGCTTTATGAATACCAAAATATTGTGTAATCTCTTCTGCAAAGAAATTTCATGGCTATTTTGTCAAGAGAAAAATATTGTTACAGCATGTGGGAAGAAAATATCTAGCCTGATTCTGATGAAATGGGAAATAGCCAAGTTTGCCTTAGAACTCTAGACATTTCATTCTGTCTACCTCTGAAGAACCTGATCTTATCACATGAATTCATTCCAAAAATAATGTTCAAGTTATTAGCTATTTTGAAGTACATGTATTGTAACACAAAATAAATAAATATTGAAAATATTTTGAAGTCAAAAGAAAGGTCTCTAATGGTAAAATTTTAAGCATAGGAACTTGTAGCTATTTAGCAGCCAGGAAACTAGCTTAATTTATTCTAATTTTGCTTATCGAGTGAATCTTAAGAAGTGTGGTGATTGGGGGAGTTGTTTTTTTTTTCTCTTGGATGTATATTTTAATAAAAATAATTTTGTCAAAATACTACAGGAGTTTTTTTTTCTCTTGGATGTATATTTTAATAAAAATAATTTTGTCAAAATACTACAGGAGTTTTTTTCATCTCTCAAGTACAATTTTAATAGGATGCTTTGTTGGAATTCTCTCTCAACCCTCCCACACCCACAAGTTTCATGCTAATGCCAACTATCAACCCCCAAGGACAAAGGCAGAACCAGTGTGCACAATGTGGACAATGTCTGGTTCAGCCACAGTTACTAATGGAGGAAAACCCTATGCAAAGAGGTGGTGCTTGGGGCAGCCAGAAACTACCTTGTGACTTCAGGTCCCAGATGTCCAGGACTGGTGGTCAAGTAGGGCTCTGCTGTTCAGCTGCCACATCGCCTGCATACCTGAGTTGTGAGCAACCAAAGGAACTTTCAGCCCAACAGTCTTCTGTCTCATCTTCTTTGTGCTTGCTTATAAGCTGGGAAGGTGCTGGGTGGCCAGGTAGTCCTCTCTTCTTCGTTCTGATGACCTGCGCCCAGCCACAGACCCATATGGGTGGGGATAGGAAGTTCTGGCTTTCTTGGAGTGATCCACCAGTTTCCACTCTGAAATGAGCGACCATCTGGTGTCAGAAGGGAAAGGTGAGTAGGATAAGCTGCTCCCCCAGGGCTGGATGACCCAAAAGAATGAAGGCTTCTCCTGAACCCCTAAAGGTCAGGTCCAGGCCTTCACCAGACCTGCTCCCAGGTGCCTTATGTACTGCAGTCTCCTAGAAGCAGGCTGATAGCACTGGGTGTGCATAAGGGGCTCCTCCAGCTGCAGGCAGGCCTGGACTATTGGCAAGATAGCCAGCTCAAGCAGCTTGGTTTTGGCCCACTCCACAGCTTGTGAGGCAAAAGCTTATATTCCAAAGATAAGTCGCCCAACTGGGACACACAGCCCCTAGGAAAGGAACAAAGTAAGTGACTTGGACTCAGTTGAAAGAGTGAGATAAGACACAGGGAGGTGGCCTTGGGTACTGAATATGAGCCAGACAGACACTCAATCCAAGGTAGCACACAGCTGTCCAGAGCTCCCCTGAACCCTCTCTCAGCCAAGTCAAGGCACCCATCCCCATCCCTGACACACTCTTGAAGGTACCAGCAGCTCAGCGACAGCTTGAAGCCACGCCAACCTAACCAGCTCTTCACAGATCCATCTACTATTCAGCTCCAGGGATAAACAATATTGTCCAATGCACAGGGACTAGGTTAGTCCTGGCTCTACCACTAATTGGCTGTTAAGACTTTGGTAAAGTCATTTCATCTCCTGGAACTGTTTGTTTATTTGTAAAAGATTGCTAGCAATATTCTCTAAACTCCACTGCAGCTGCAAGGACCTCTGACTAATTTCCAATCCTGGTAGGTTGATCATTTTAACAGCCTGATGTTCTTAACCGCTTGGTTAAGTTTGGAGCTTGGTTTTCCCAGCCTTGCAGAGGATGAATTTCAGTTACAGACAGAACAATACCTCCTGATGGGTCATGGTCTGTGGGATGCCAGCTGGGGCTGTGGCACGACCAAGAGAAAGTAGCCTATAGGCTTATTCCAAAGGCAAAAATCTAAAAGATATCAGGGCTAGGGACCTGGCTTTTCACCAATAACTGTCCAACTCAGTCATTTTGCTTATTGTCCAGCTATGGTATTTGTGAGGCTGGGTGGACACAGAACATCTTAGGCCATTCCAAGCATTCACATGTCCACTAACATGGGACAGGAGCTCACCTAGCCCGGTGCAGACAGGGACTGGAAGTTCAACTTTTGACTTTTCCAAGGCTGAGCCTAAATTTTTGCAGAGACTGCTTGTGTTCTTACTCACAGTGTGAAGCAAGTATGGAAATTTCAGCCTTTCTAGATGCTCCTCTGTGTAGGCCTCCTCCCTTTCCTCCTCGTGGGTAACCAGGCCTCAGATGGTTCAAGTACTGGCAAGTACTGGCAGGCTCCCAGCCTTTCCTATAGTAGTGAGACAATTTTTTCTCCACCAGCTGTGAGGACCCATCTGAAACCGCTGGTAGCATGTCTGTAAGCCCATCCAAGTCCCTTCCTCTTTCTAAAACTGGTTGAAGCCAAGCTACAGGGACAGTCTGATATAGCTTCAGTGAAGCCTGGCCCAGGGTCAAGGGTTTCATTTACTGCAAGAATGGGCAGCTCAAAAATCTGTCTCTACAAGGTACTGGCTTCTCTATAGAAAGCAGCAATCCCATCAAAGCTATATTGCAGTAATGAAAACCAGGCAGGCAGAAAGCAGTCCTTGTTCTCAAGGGCTTCTGTCCTGGCAATGTAGTATTCCTCCTGGCAGCCTGACACACAGCAGCTCTCAGGTGGAAGGCAGGTGGTTTCCAGGCAATCAATTGAGAGTAAATTAATTATTTGGTCATCTTAACAACAATGGAAGGCAGGGCATTGAAGAGATGAGAGAAGGACAAGGCAGGCAGTGAGAAGCAGGGTAGAGTGGTAGACAGTGTGCTGATCAAGGACCTCTGCTCCCTTGCTTTTGCTGTGTGGCCTTGGGCCAACTCATCACCTCTCTGGACCCCAGCTCTGCAGTTCTGGGCTTAGTCAAGCTCTCAAGAACCTAGAGACCTACCCCTCTTGAACTATTGCAAACTAGCTTAGCCTGACCATACCCATCAATGACTGTTCAGCTTCCCCAGGTGTCAAGTGGGCCTGTGTGGCTTAACAATGGGAAACCTAAAGTAAATCACTTGGCTGAGGTGACAGAGACGATTCTTTCTTAATGAGTTGGACTCAAATAAAAACATGGAGCTGGACCAAAAGGTGCTGGACCACGAATGCTATAATAAATACTGTGTGTGTGTGTGTGTGTGTATTTTTTTTAACTTATGAAAATAATAAGCTATCACCAACCTGGATAGGCTTCATCACTAAACTAGAAGAAAACAGCTCAGTGCAAACTCTCCCAAGATACACACTGGTGGCTCATTTAGGAGGAAAAAAGGTTAATAAAACCCCAACCTCTCCTCAAAACAAAACTCACTTTAAAGGAGGAGCTAAAGGAGAGTATCCAGCCAATACTACATCACTTGCAGCTGCATGCAAACAGGAGAGAAACTACAAGTATAAGGGAGGCCAGAGGAGTGAACTCTGCCCATGGCTTCCAGGACCTTGTGCCAGGTTCCTACAGAGGGCAGGGCTGTTCCAGTCCTGGAGCTGGAGGACCAGGTGGTGCCAGCCAGAATGGTCAGCTAGTGAAAGTAGTTGTTGACTCTGGTAAAGGAGCAAGACTCCAGGGCCCTAAGGCCACAACCCATAGGCATTCAGCTGCCCGGCCCAGGGTGAGCATTAGCAGGGTCTACTTTGGCAGATTCTGAGACTCTAAAATGGTGCTTTTGAGAGCAGTACACACAGCTTTCCTCTGGATGGGGTCAAGCTGCTAGTAGGTGGGCAGCTCCAGAGTTCTGAGTATGCCAGGAGGCTGAGGGCATCCTGCAGCATTTCCATGTGGGCCAAATTCTTGATGTACTCACAGCCCAGTTGCTCACTCAGTGCCTGAAACTTGCAGCCACACAGGATAATCCTTTCTGTGGTGGCCTGGTTGTCTCCACAGAGCTGCTGCTGCAGATACCCATGATCCATGCTGGATTCATCTGTGGGTCCTCGTGCTGACAATGGGTGCGGACATGCTTTCCAGCACCCCACTGGAGTAATGCTCTGCCTCCATCTCCATTTCACTGTAGCTGGTCTCCTGGTGACTTGTACTACTGTGGGGCTGGGACTTGGTGGAGTCTGTTGAGTTGGACTGAGAGTAATTTATGGAGGACAAGGAGAAAAAGGATGAGGAGGACGAGGACAATTAGGAGGAACTAGGTGCAGGATATTTATTGTGGCTCTGTTTGCTCTTGGTGGATGTGACACCATTGCTGCAACTGGAACTGTCTGCTCCTGTGCTGTGCATGTGAGAACTACTGGGGCCTTACCAGGGGCTGAGGCTGGGGGAGCCAGGGTAGCTGTCCTTGGACTTGAGACTTCGGGAGCTCAAGCTGTGGCTGCACTGTCAGTGCTATTCACCATCTCCACAAATTGTCAGCACTTGCTCATGAAGAGCAGGTTGGGGTTGTGTTCCAGCAACCCAGGGCAGAAGCACTTCATACTCTCACCCACTCTGACCTTTATGACCAGCTTCTGAATCTTTTTTTTTCTGTTCTTTATGGACATTTGTTCTTCCTGAATTGGGGTTTCAGTCAGTCGGGCAAAAGCAGTGGCTGTGGCACAATACTCATGATGCACCAGGTAAGATGAGACCATGTAGTGCAGCTCTGCCTGCCACTCACTAAGCCAGGCACTGATGGGAAAGCTGTGGATCATGCCCTGGACCTTGGCGTGCCATTCTCACATGTAGTCCTCAATGTCTAACAGGAAGGGCTGCTGCCCAAAGTTGGCATACACCATCTCTTCAGTTGTCTGCAGGTCTACTGTGGGGTAGAGGTTGGCTTAGAGGTTTGTCAAGGTTATACCAAGGCTGTGGCCATTCTTTGTGCCATTGATGAGGTTGACACAGAAGCCAATCGCATCTCCCGTGGTGAAAGTGGGACCAAAGGGTTGGCCAGGCAGGGAGGACCAAAAGGCATGCCGATCATCACCATGGTAATCATAAGAATGCTTGTCCCAACCAAGAAGTCTGTTCATGAACTGAGAACCCTGTTCTCATGTACCCATTTGTTCCTTTGCTTACACCCTGCATTTCAAAGTAATAAATACCATAGGCAGCAGGTATGGGGTGAGTGGCAGGCCCTGAGGCTGCTTTTTTGTGATTTTTGCCATGGCCTTTGTAGTGGACACAAAGGTCGATGTAGTTGCACTTGTCCTTGGGGCTCCAGGAACACAGCAGTGGCATCTTTTGCAGGTTGACTGTGGGGAACAGGCGGTGAAAGTGCCGGCTCAACCCTTGCTCTCTGGGGATGGCAGCTCCCATCACCCAAGCCTGAAAAGTCCCCAGCCTGTGGGACCCCCAGCTCCTTGTTGGCTGTCACCACCATCTTTGATGGAGCCAGTGTGGAGTTTTAACTCGATTACATTTGGGATTCATCTTAAGGAGTGGTGAACCACACTTTTAATATGTCTGAGTCATCTTGGATGTCTGTTCCTCACCCCTTCCTCTCAAACACTCTTCCCTTGCACTCTACCAGAACAATGAGCTTAGTACCTTTGCTCTGCCACACCCCGTTGTCTCTGTCTTGCAGCCAGGAAATTATGAACAGAAACTGTGAGCAAATTAAAGCCCTCTCCCTTTAAATTGTGGCTGTGAGATATTGTTTCAGCAATAAGAAAGCTGACTGGTACATGAAATCATGTTTTTCATGATATTCGAAATGAACTGACTTTTTTGCATATTAAAATAGTTTTGAATATAGTCTGAATAAAATCCATAAAATGTGCTATTCCTTTGCAATACTAGTGTACCTCATGGCACTAGGGAAGGTGTGACAGCAGGACCTATGTGCCTGGAACAAGCACAATGTCTGCCCTTTCCACTCCTGTGGTTGCATCTGTCCTCAAAATCTACGCCACTGAAGGATTTTTTTTTTTGTATTTTTAAAGAGAAAAAAAAAACAGAGAAAGGGTAGAGATATTATAGAATTTCAAAAAAAAAAGATAAACAGTAAGAAATCACTAGTTGATAAATTATATATTGTCCTTTTAGAAATAGTTGTTCAAGCTACAAAATTAAAGCATACAAAGTAGACATTCAAGCCATGAGACTGCAAAAAGATTTGTTCAATAATCCAACAATAACCATAATTAAGGTTATCAATCCTACACACTTAAATACATATGCAGTTATATCTTTTATAGCACTTCCTATTTCCTCTCTTTGCTACAATAGCAATTACACATTTTTACAAATTTCATTTAAAGAGAAAAAAAAAGCAAAACAGAAAAAAGGGTAGCAACAATACAGAATTCTAAAAGAAAAAAAGAGAAAAAACACTAAGAAATCACTAGTTGATAAATTGCATATTGTCATCTTAAATGTAGTTGTTCAAGTTACAGAATTAAAGGATACATAGTAGACATTCAAACAGTGAGACTGCAAACAGTTCTGCTCAAAGATCCAACAAAGATTCAGCAATGCGGTCATCTATTTTATACACTCAAACATACATGCAGTTATGTCCCTTATAGCCCTTTCTTTTCCTCTCTTTTTTACAATAGCAATTACACATTTTGGGTTTTATTACTCTTATAGTTCTTATTACTTTTTACACTAGAGACACAATCAGGTTGCTTTCTGGGCTACTAATGTGATATTTATAAATATAATTCTTATTTATTTCACTTATGAGTATAGTCTCAAGTTGTCTCCATTTACCTATAAAGGCCTCAGTCGTGAGTTCCATCCCCGGTACCAATAAAAAAAAAAAAAAAGGAAAAGAAAAACTATATGACTTTCTTCCTTTGGAAGAAATTCCTTCTATAATAGAATTATTCACAAATTGTGCAGCTATGGACATGGGTGTACATATATCACTGTGATATGAACTTTTCAGTTCTTTGGGGAAAACACCAAGGAGGGGAATAGCTGGATTGAATGGAACTTCCAATCCTAGTCTTCTGAGAATTCTCCATATGGATTTGGAATTTGGTTGCACCAGTCTACATTCCCACCAACAGTGGAGCAGTGTTCCTTTTTCCCCGCAGCCTCGCCAACATTTGTTATCACTTGATTTCCGGATGGCAGCTATTCTTTCCGGAGTGAGGTGAAATCTCAATGTTTTAATTTGCGTTTCTCGAATGACCAGTGATGGTGAACATCTCTGCATGTATTTATTTGCCATTTGTATATCTTTCTCTGAGAACTGTGTGTTCATCTCAGATGCTCATTTTTGGAGAGGGTCTTTGAATTTGGGAACTTGATATTTTTCAATTCTTTATATGTTCTGGATATAAGTCCTTTGTCTGAGGAGCTGCTGGCTAAAATTCTTTCCCACAATGTGGGTTTTCTTTTCACTGTTTTGGTGATTTCTTTTGCAGTGCAGAAACTTTTCAATAATATGAGATCCCAGTTGTTGATTCATTGAAGTGTTTCCCACGCAGTTTGCATTTTATTCATAAATTCTCTGCCTACCCCTATGTCTCCAAGACTTCTACGTACCTTGTTTTCCAGCAGATTTAGTGTTTCTGTTTTAATATCTAGGTTTTGATCCATTTAGACTTTAGTTTTGTGCATGGTGATAGGCATGGATCTAATTTCAGTCTTCGGCATGCAGAGAGCCAGTTTTTCCAACACCCTTTATTAAAGAGACTATCCTTCTTCCAGTGGACATATTTAGCCCCTTTGTCAAATATCAGGTGGCTGAGTGTCTTTATAGTTGTGCTTGCATCTTCTAATCTGTACCATTGATCCTCAGGTCTATTTCTTTGTGAGTACCATGTTGATTTTATCACTGTGGCTTTGCAGTATAGATTCAGGTCAGGAATTGAGATGCTTCCTGCCTTGCCTTTGTTGCCTAGAACTGCCTTTGCTATTCTATGTTTCTTCTGTTTCTAAATGAATTTTAGGAGCGTTTTCTCTAGATTTGTGAGGTATGTCAATGGTATTTTGATCGGGATTGAGTTAAATCTGTATAACAGTTTTGGGAGTATGGCCATTCACTGAAGGATTTTTGACAAAGCACTAAGTGTTGTTTTGGGTCTGGTGCAAAGAAACACACATTTTTCTCTCCCTGTAGACCATTTGATTACTTCCCTTCCTATTCCTTCAGTACACAAAGAGCTGCATATTCCCTGAATTACCAACATGAGAAAGCTGTTATTTATTTGCTCATAGTAGAGTGTTTGGGTGAGAGTGAACAGATGTTCTGACCCTTTCCTGTTCATACCCAGAGTGATTTCATAATACTGCTCTGGTGGGGCTTCACACTTACAGGGTCTAGATGAGCAAATGGAAGAGAATGCTGTCCTTATGAAGAAAGAATCTTTGTCCTAATAATGTGGTCAAGTCCTAACTGACTAGCAAAAACTCAGGAACCTTCTTCAGGACACTTGATAACAAAAGGGTTGGAATTACTTTGTAAATCCAGTGGGACACTAAATCTGGGTAACCATCTCTGTGTGAATGAAAAGGAATCTCTCCCCTCAGGAGGATATGGAACAGTGCCAGAACACATTGCCTATTCAACAGGGAATCAGGTTGCTTTCTGGGCTACTAAGTCCACTGATCTTATTTTTTTTTAGCTAACAATAAACATATGAGACACTTCAAATAAATACTCTAGTGGAGTATTTAAGTTTAATTTCTGTAATTAAAATTTTGCTGAATACTTCAAATGAAAGTTCTAGAATTCAGTGTTTTGTGATTCAGAGTTTGTTCTGCTATTTCAGTGATTTCTAGTATTGTATCAATACATGTCTAACCTTTTGACATTCCACTCCATTTATGTGTGCCTGTCATCCATAATTTTTTTAATGAATTAACTAGTCTTACAATATTTTTAGAAGTTTTTTTTTTCATTGTAGGGGACAGATTTCAATTGACTATTGCTGCTTTGATTGTTTAGTCTGGATTACATAGATCACTGTGGAATACTAAAGGCAAGAGAGATTTGAAGCCAGAATTATTTTTAATTTGTTTAAGAATTTACACTGGTTGATGTCACTCTAGATGGTCAGTCTTTTTATTCAGTTTGGTCCCCAGTCAGGCAATATTGGCTATTTGTTAGAAATTAACAGTATCAGGTCTCATCCCAGAACAATGAATCAGAATATGGCAAGAGTCTCAGGTTTGGGAGCAAAAGGGGCCTGGGTCCCTAAATAAGCCATTTAATTTGTAATCTTTTGTTTCCCCAGTGATTGAAAAAGCTAATAAACTTTTTAGACTTTGATCCCATTATAAGATAATCTCTAAGTTCATCTAAATTCTAAAAGTGATTGCCAAATGTCTATCAACTTTACACATAGGATGTATTTCAAGAAAGTAAATGAACTTCAGATGTTTTGTTCTTTAAACTATAAAAAAGTAATCTAAGACATATTTTGAGCATATTTGATAAAAAATATATGAAATAATTTGAAATTATTTCAGAATGAAATACTTTATCAAATACTGACTTCATATATTTTATTTAATTTAATGTCTCTTCATTGATATGTGTGGCTATCTTTCTTTTTTTTCTTCAGAGCTGCATGCTTTAAATTATGTGCAGACTTCCTTTCTTTTAATGGTTTAACAGATGCTGGTATATGTTCTAAGGACAATGTACATACAACAAAGGCATTAAATCCACTGCATGGGAGACTCTGAGTTTTAGATCTAGCTCATGAACCAGAACTTTTCAAATTACTGTCAGTACTTCATTGCTTGCAGTATAAAATATATATTTTACCTTGCAAAAGAAATGGACAGTTATACTCTAATACATTGGTTTAGTAAGTATTTATTAGGCTATGTTTTCTCTAAAATCAGAATTTATTTGTTTTCAAAGATATCATTCCAGGGAAAAACATGATGTTTGAAAGATAATAAGCATTCAATAAGTATAATGCATTGAATATAACAAATAGTTGGAAATTCCATTAAATGAAAATGATTTCCAGGAAATTAAAAACTCCATTGAAACCTGGCAAAACCTTTTAACAGAAACTAAAGACAAACTTTCAAAACTTGAAGATAGATTTGCAAAGTATGATCGTGAAAGGAAGGATCTCTTAAAAATAACAAGGAACCAGGAAGCAACGATACAAAGGCTAGAAGATGACAAAAGGATTTATAAGCTAAGAATAAAATAGCCAGCTACAACCCAAACAGATCTACACCCAGACATATAATAATCAAGATCCCAGAAGTCCATCACAAGAACAGAATATTAAAAGCAGTCAGAGAAAAGAAACAGATTACCTATAAAGGAAAACTCATCAAAATCACAGCAGACTTCTCAATGCAAACTATCAAATCAAGAAGAGCTTGCAGTGAAATATTCCAAGCCCTGAAAGAAAATAACCTGCAACCCAGAATGATGTACCCTGCAAAACTGTCTCTCAAAAGTAGTGGAGAGACAAGATATTTCCATGACAAAGAGGAACTGGAGAAGTTTGTGACCACCAATGCAACCCTGCAAAGAATACTGAAGGACATTCTAGAGAGAGAGAAGAAAATCACCAGGATTCCAGGAATAATGGCAGAAAGGCCTCAAAGAAAGGGGCAGACAGTGGAATAAAGGAAAAAAGTAAACAAATAATAACAGAAAAATAGCATGGCAGAGATAAGACAGAGAAAATTGGTTATATCACTGTTTTATCTTGACTGATTTTATTTTAATCAGTTATGCTTGAGAGTGTTGAGTCCGAGAGTAGGGGCAACTACTCTGAAGATGACAGGATTCAATAGGATACCCATTCTGGTTTGATTGTTAACTGCCTTTGAAGTCCTATAATGTCTCCAATGTTTAGACTTTATTAATAGTGTAAATCAATGCTGTTTATATTATATTTGATGATATAGACAATTTTATTGAAAATAACAAGAGACATCATAGTGACTCCTGTGGATCACCTAGTGTTGCGTTTTTGTATGTTCTTTTCATTTTGTGTTTCTCTAGGAATTTGTATTGCTGACTTGTTTTGATTTGCTTCTCCCTCTAATACAGAAAGGCTAGGTATACATATAGAGACTTATACATGTGTAGAACTTCTAAGTAGCTTATGAGAATGGACTATAGTTATTGTAAAGAAAAAAAAGGAAAAGAGAGTATTCTAAAAGATATAACTGCATGTATGTTTGAGTGTGTAGAATTAATAACCATGTTGCTAAAGTTTTATTTGGATGGAAGAGCAAAACTGACAGCAGTCTCACTGTTTGGATGTCCACTTTGTATACTTTACTTTTGTAACCTGAACAACTGCATCTAAGAGGAAAGTATGTAATTATCAACTAGTGATTTCTTACTGGTTACTATTTTTGTTTTTTTGTTTTGTTTTGTTTTGTTTTTGAGATTTGGTATTGTTTCTACCTTCTTTCTGTTTCAAAATTTTTTCTTTAAATAAAACAATTTAAAAAAAAAGCAAGAGGAGGAAAAGAAAGTGCTCTAAAAGAGATAACTGTATGTATACTTAAGTGTGTAAGTTTGATAACCATGTTACTAAGTTTTTGTTGGCTCGGTGAACAGAACTGTTTGCAGCCTCACTGTTTGAATGTCCACTTTGTATGCTTTAATTTTGTAACTTGAACAACTATATCCAAGAAGACAATATGTAATGTATCAAATAGTGATTTCTTACTGTTTATTTTTTTGATATTCTGTATTGTTTCTACCCTTTTTTCTGTTTTGCTTCCCCTCCTCTTTAAATAAAATTAAAAAAAAAAAAAAGAAAATGATTTCCAAAGATTGCAGGCTACCTCGGCCATAGAGATACAGTCATGGCTTCCTTTACTTCCTCTTTCTGTTCTTCCTTTCTGTATTAGCTTGTGGAATTATAAAATACTCGTTTCAAGATAATTTTAGATATAGGAGAGGAGTGAAACATCAGCTAACATTGGAAACAGCCTCCCTTATTCCAGAGCTAAAACTTGTGAGTGCCAGAATTCCCTCTCTGCTTATCTTGAGTTGAGGAGGGCATGAAATGTGTGCTTCCAGGTCTCTTCACTTGCTGTTCCCTCTATGTGAAATGATCCCCCACCTCATGTCAGCTTTTAGTACTTCCTCAAATGTCAAGTACTGGTGAGAGTCATCTCTTCCACTATATTTTGAACAGTCTTGAGCACACTCAACTCCTACTCATTATTCTATTTTCTCCAACACATTTATTTCCATATGACAAACTATGTGCTTATCTTTTGTTTTTCTCAAAATGAAGATTATGAATACACTTAGGACATTGTACTTTCCTTGCCTCAGTCATTTCTCTAAAGAGTTACTGTGTCTTTAGAGGAGGACAGTGCCTTGAAGTCAAGATTTGGGTTCTTGGTGAGCTCATAATTATTTGAGTACCTTATTTCTAGTTCTTCTCAGTGACTAAAAAGCCAACAAAGGTAAATGATAGATGAGAGAGAAGAAAGGAATGAAGGAAGCAAGGAAGGAAGGAAGGAAAAAAGAGAGAAAAAGAGAAAGAAAAGAAGGAGAGTGAGAGGGAAATAAAAGAAATAAAAAGAAAGGAAGGGAGGGAAAAGGAGGAGATGGATAATTAAGATATTTAATATAACTAACAATTATGCTGATCTGACAATGAAAATATTTGTGTATACAGTTTTCTTTAATTGATTAAATTTTTAGACAATATTGCTGGTCAGAAAGAATTAAAAGATCAGAATATTATTATGTTTAGCATATGTTCTCTGGAGTCTGACAGTGTTCAAATCCAGGCCATTTTATTTACAAACTTATTGACACTGAGCAAATTGACACCTAAGGAAGACTAATTTTCTCTGTAAAATGAGATAAATAGTGGTACCTATTTCATATAAGAATTAAATGATTTATTAGCAATAAAGACAGAATATGTGACATAAAAATTTAATAAATGTTAATACATATAAGGTGATATTAGAAGCTTGACTTAAGCAAAGTAAAAACCTATGAGCTGGCTTCATGTCCACTTTGGCAGAAAGTGATCATTGTATAATATGCAGCCCTATGACTCCACCTGTGTTTATACAGCCAATCTCTATGTAAGACTAACTGATATTCCAAGCCACAAAAAACGATCAAATATTCAGAAAATCAAGTGCCCATTTACTTGCTGCCAGGGCAGTGATTTATACTGTTCCAGGAAGGAGGAAGGGGCATAAATATTTTGCTATACCCTGGACTCTGCATAATTGATCTGACACCGTACAAATTATTTCAGTCATATTTCATTAACCAAGTCCAACATAAACATGGGAAATTGCTTCCTTGTCTACTTCATCTTTCACGGATCAAAGCAAAAAAATACTCAAACCAAAATCTTAAGTGATATTCAGCTCTTTTAAAAGCCAGGCATTTTGTGTTAGTACTAACTAGAAAATACTATTCAGGGTCATAAAATATAATGAAATTAGCATAACACTAAGGTCTTTGTTCAAAGCTTTTTAAAGATCTGAACTATGTCTATTTCTTTTATTCACTGACCTGTGATACCAATGATCTATGATATCCTTCATGTGTTATAAGGGAGTAAAAGAAGTTATCAATGCCATTATTTCACATTAAATGAAGAAATGAAAGAAAGAGACGTTTTTTGTTGGTTTTTCAGTAAACTTTATTATTCGATATAGCTCTAAACAAGAACAATTTTTTTTTATTTTTCAATCATGGCCTAGTTTTGATGAAATAACACACACTAATGTCTTATAGAACAAGCTATTTCATGGCCTAAAGCTTCACCTCTGAAATTTTTTACTTTCCCCAACTTTGATCCTATTGCATTTATAAAATTAAGAAAGACATTAATTCCCACCACTAATTCTCACAAATTTCCACATATATTTGAATCCTCCCTTCTTGAATCCTTCTTTTATTATTAAGGTAGGAACATTCAAGATGAAACTTACCCTTTAAATAATTTTAAATGCATCATACAGTATTTTTAATTATAAGCAGATATTGCACAATGGATATCTAGAATTCATTCATCTTATGTAAATGAAACTTTATGTCCATTGAATATCAACTCTGTACCTTCACTTCCTTTTTCACCCCCATCCAACTCTCTGTTTTTATGGGCTGCACTAGTTTATATGTCATATGTAAGGAGAATTTCACAGTATTTGTCCTTAAGATTAAGTACTCCTCCATCTAAGGACAGCTCTTCCACCTGCATTTCAGATGCCATTTCTCTATGTCTTAGAAGTCTTATTTCTTAAATAACTGGTCCACAGTGGGAAGAAGCCAATATTTTGAATCAGGTTTATTCCTCATAAGACCTATGAGACTCTCCATGCTTAACAGTGCCATTGCAATCTGTAATACAGAAAGTACAGGAAAGCTAATATAATAATACAATAAATAATAATAATGAACTGTGATTTTTTAAAGATAGTAGAAGAGATTGTGAATGTTTTCACCATAAGAGATGATAGTTATTCAAGGAAGAATACAGGTTTATCCTAATTTGAACATCATGTTATATATACACATACCTAAACATCTCATGGTACCTTATAATCATGCACAATTGCAATATTTTAGTTCAAATTTTTAATTTAAAAATTTAACACAAGGATTTCTATAATTTTTGCTGTAGAACTCAGCAAATTAAAGACAAATAGTCCTCTTCTTGCATCTCCTAAGTATTCTGGTCCTTAGAGGTATGGATAAGCAGGGTAAGGAGAAAAACAATAAAGAAGGAGCAGGGTTCATCAATGGTAAAGAATTAGCAAAGTTTAAATGATAACTCTGGGATGAGAAAAGGAATAGAACTGGTTCTGAGTAAATTATCCTGTAAACTTCAGTCTTCTAATGCCATGAGCAAGTGTCTTCTCATGCATCACTCTCTGTTTCTGACCTGCGCTCCTAGAAAACTGCTGTTCTTTGATGCCAGTGATGGATTCAAAGGCATCAAACTCTTCTTTTGCTATACCTACTAATATAAAAATCATTTCCAATTTCTCTTTTTCTTCAAAGTTAAAGTTCACTCTCCAAGAAAATACTGACAAATTAGTTGACACATATTTCATTGATTGAAATTCCTCTTTCGTTCTCCTGACTCCTTGTAATTTTTGTTGGTTAAATTTAGAATTGTTGGGTAGAAGCCATGCTGGGTCTGGGAAGACCCCACCAAGACATAATGTTCTTGTCAACTTTGTCAAAAATTGCTTGGCTATAAATACACAGATGAATGTCTGGACTTCTTGTTCTATTCTGTTAGCTTATATGTATATTTATTTCTAATTTATTGAAAAAAACATCATTAGTCTTTTGATGGGAATTACAATGAATCTGAATACTGCTTTGAATAGTATAGACATTTTTACAACACAAAGTATTACAAGTTATGAAAAGTAGGAAGTCTTTTCACTTTCCATGTGCCTTATCAGTGCTTTATAATTTTCATTGCAGATACTTTCCTTTTTTCTTAGCTAAATTATTCCTAGGTAATGTATTGTGAATATTGTGAGTGATAGTGTTTTTTAAAGTTCTTTTTCAGTCAATTTATCACTGCTGTATTAAAATGCTATTGTTTTTGGATAGTCATTTTATACCTGCAATATTACTAAATTTCTTTCTAATGGTTTTTTGGTGAAGTCTTTGGGTTTTCCTACCTATAAGATCATGTCATCCTCATACCTACATAGCACAATTTCTTTTCCAAATTAGCTGTCTTTTATTTTTTTTTCTCTTGACTGATTGTTCTGGTCACGATACTGTGTGCTATGTTAACAGGAGTGGTGAAAGTGGGTTATTTGTGCTTTGTTCCAGATCTTAGAGGAAATGCTCCCAGGTTTTCTCCATTCACTATGATATTCACTATGGGTTTGTGATAGACGGTCTTTTTGTTGAAGTATAAGCCTTTTATTTCCAATTTATTCAGGGATTCAGTCATAAAGGATGTTAAATTCATTAAATGCATTTTCAGACTCTACTGATATATGTTTTTTGCCTCCAATCTGTTGATGTGTTGTATTATATTAATTGATTTTTATAGTTTGAAACATACCTACATATTTAAAGTCAATCCTATTTGAATATAGGCTCTCTTCTATCTCATGCATTGCTGGATTTGGCTTGCATTTTATTGAGAAGTTTTGCATCTATGTGCATCAAGGGTACTGGTCTGTAGTTTTCCTTTATTGTTATGGCTGTGGCTGGTTTGAAAACAGAGCAATGCTGACTTCAAAAAATTAATTTAGCAGAGTCATCTTTTTTGATTTTTGGAATAATTTGAGATTTGTATTGGTTCTTTATAAAGCACTCTATATAATTCAGCAATGAGACCATCAAATCTTAGAATTATCTTTGTTTTTTTATCACTGAGTTAGTCTCATGACTTTTCATTAGTCTTTTATTGTCTTCAAACAGTCCAACATATTATATGATCTAACAATTATATGTGTGAAGAAATTTATCCATTTATTATGGATTTTAAAATTTGTTGACATATATTTGTTCTTTATAGTCTTTAATGATCCTTTGAATTTCTGTGTTACAGATAATAATAGCTCTTGTTTTATCTCTGATTTTATGTTTTCACTATTTTTTAATGGATTAGCCTGGCTAAAAATTTGTTACTTTTGTTTTGTTTTGTTTTTTTAAAAAAAAAAAACTTTGTTTCACTGATTTTTAATATTTTTTTTTGGCCTTTAAGGCTTTTATTTCTCTTCTGATCTTTATTATTTGTTTCCTTCTACTAATTTTGGATTTAGTTCTCTCTTGTTTTTCCGGTTTTCTTTCTATCTCATTAGTACTGGAAATTGAACCTGGTGCCTTGGTACTGGGCTACAGCCCAGTCCCTTTTTCTTTTCTGGTTTTGAAACAGGTTCTCACTAAGTTGCCCAGGGAAGGCTTAAATGTGCAATGTTCTTGCCACAGCCTCCCAGAGTACTGCAAGTACAGGTGTGTGCCACTACGCCTAACCTCTCTTTTTTGATGTACTAATAGGTTTTTATTTCCATAAACTTCCTTCTTAGTACTATTGTTTTCTGTAACTCATAGGTTTTTGTTGTCTCTGCTCTCACTTGGTTAAGAAAAAGTAACTTTTTTATTTCTTCATTAATTGACCCAAGAGTATTGCAGTAGTGTACTACTTAGTTTTCAAACAGTTATACATTTTAAAGTTCATCTTGTTCATTTCTAGCCTCATTCCGCTATGATGAAAAATGATACATGATGTTACTATAATTTTTGAATTTGTAGAGGCTCATTTTGTAAACTAACATACAGTCTATCTGGAGAATGTTCTATGTACATGTGGGAAGAATGAATTCTGCAGTTTTTGGGTGAAATGTTTCATTAATGTCTATTAGATTCATTGCATCTATAGTATATTTTAACTTCAGTATTTTGTGTTGTTTTTCTGATAAGTAACCTGCCCACTGATGAAAGCAAAGAGTTGAAGTCCACAACTGTTATTGTGTTGGAGTCTATCTTTAAATTTACTAATGTTTTTTTATAAATGGGGTACTGAAGCACTGTGTGTGTATAAGAATATATTCTTTTTTCTTTTCCAACTCAGTTCTTTTTTTGTGTTCTTTTATAGTTTTTGACCTATGGTCTTTTTTGTCTGAAAGAAGTATATCTACTCCTGCCTTCTTTTAGTTTCTTTTTGCGAGTTATTTTCCCAATGCTTCATTTCTTATCTATGTGCATTTTTAGTGGTGAAATTTCTTGTAGAAAATATACAATTGGGTCTTGTTGTTTACCTAGTCAGTCACTCTTTGTCAGTTTATAATCAATGTTAATATTGGTAAGTAAAATTTACTTCTTTAATTTTTTGAAATATCTTATTGCTTTGCATATTCTTTGTTCCTTTTCCTCTTACATATATATGTTATCTTTGTGGCTTGGTTGCTTTCTATAATGATAGAAATGGATTCTTTCTCTTATTCATTTATATATGTCCTTAACCAGTAAGTTTTATTCCTTCCATGTTTTCATGATGGTACTCATTGGCTTTTCTCTTTTAGAAGTAGGTTTTGTTTTAGTATTTTTTTTTGTACCAGGGTTCAAATGTTTTAGTATTTTTTGCAGGGACAATCTAATGATGATGAATCCCTTGAGTTTGCTTGTCTTGAACAGTTTCAAAACAAAGCAAAACAAAGAGAGAGCAAATGAAATAATTAATACACTTTTCCAAGTTAAAATTATTATAAAGCACTTTCCTTTTCCCCAAAAAAAAAATGTGTGTGTGTGTGTTTGTGACCTTTTCTTTCATTTCTTTAATCACTGTAATTGGAAAGTTGAGCACAGCACCTAAGAAATCATATTAAATGTTGAACATAGATAACCATTTTAAATGTTGAGTTCTGTATTATGAAATTCTAAAAGACTCTCTTGATAGTTTCAATCACTTGTAAAATGATCCCATATTGACATATCTGTTTGCATCACATTTTGGCAACATCAATAATACTTCTCTTAGTAGCTTACAACATTTACCTTTTGGCAAGTGGTGTGGTTAACAGATCTTTATCAGATCCTTAGAGAAGTATTTTCCTAATTCCTATGCATAACATTTTTGATAATTCAGTAAATCCTGTGATTGAAGTTCTAAAATAGTTTGAACTTTTAAGTGCCACATAACTACTTTGTTTTTCTCTTTCTTCCTGTCCAACTTGTGCTGCTGACTCCAAAACAGAGCAGCACCTGTAAGATTAAGCAGGAAATTTTAGATAAAGCAGTACTCCCTGGAGAAATAATGAAAGATGTACTCTAAATGTGATTGGTGGATTCCAGGGTATCTGCTCCAAAAAGTAATTGATCTTTGACTTTGTGTAACTATAAAAGCAAGAAAGTAGAAAGAGAGATAGAATAGAAAGAGGGGATAATGCAGAGAGAGGTAGCTGGTTTCTAATAAGAAGAAAAAGAGAGAATAACTTAAATTTGTTATTGTTCAGCCACTTGGATAGAATGATACCTACTGTTTTGCTATGCACTTTTTTGCTTCATTTTACTTTTGCTGTGGCTTCAAACCCGTAAGGGAATATTACATTCTATTTATTTAAAATACTAGCAATATGACTTTATTAAAAATACTTCATGTTGGGCTGGGGTTTAGCTTAGAGGCATAAGTGCTTACCTACCTGGCAAGTGCGAGGTCAAGAGTTCAATCCCTAGTACCAAAAAAAATTCATGCTAAATATGATCATATATTACCATTTCAACTTCTGAGACAGTGCTTGTTTGCCCTATGAATTTTAAACAAATGTGAAAGGAATGAATATCTATTCTTAACATACCACTATCTTTGTTTGCCCAGGATTATTGTAATTTTACATATGAGAATATACATGTTTCAGAAATACTTCAACTGCTAATATTTCTTTTTATGAATGTTCTCCATGTCTCCTAAGCTTGTTTATAGAGTGTTGGATACTTTCTTTGTACAGCCAATACATCCTATGGGTTTCCACTGTGCTGCAGCATTACTCCATGGAAAAAGCTTGTCTCCATCTTTTAAACCTTAATGAATCTGTATCATTGAATGTTGTCTTAGAATATGATGGATCTAATACTACTATTTTTGATCTGTCTGTGGAAGAAGATACCTTCTATGCCTGTGCAAATTTCAAGGTAAGACACTGAACTTAACATTGAAGACTGTAGATGGAAATATGAAAGCATTGCTTAAAATTGATTTTAGATTTTAAATATTGATTTTGTATGACTTGTTGAAGATAAGAAAGAAAACTAGGAATTCTAGAGAGGCAAAAGATAAAAAAACATTTCTATATGCAGCAAAACTTATGAAATATTAACACTCTTATAGGCTATGATGATGAATTATTGCTGCAATTTATATAGCAAAAATGTTTCCCAGTATGAGTAAAACCAATTTAGATGAAGAGGCAAAAAGTTTGAATTCAGAGGGACAACAACCATGAAACAGGGATAGAAAGTAGGAAAACATAAACATAAATTACTATCCTTTCAAAAAATTAAGCAATTTTAACTAGCAATGAGCATGTCTTTCCTTAGGAAATAATGAGTTTAAAAAGGCTCTCTCTGCCTGGCAAACCACATTAAGACACTGTCATTTTTCTATTCTTCACTCTCCTGCATAAAAAGGTCTCTCAGAAGTCTGCTGAACAGTTGGCTTTTATCACATTGTTGGTGAAGGGAGATACTCTTACAATCTTTGAGAGAAGATCTGTAGCAATCGCTTCAGAAGAAACAGTAACTTTTGGACAGACAGACAAACCCATCTATAAACCTGGAGAGAAGAGTAAGATAATCTGATTTCTTTTAGTTTGATTTTGCTTTGTTTCATATAATATTGCCCACCCTTTTCATTGCATGCAAATTCCAGTGACAAGCCTCCATAATGTAATGATAACCAGCATGGAAAATGAAGTATAACTTTTGGTTTAAATAATTGCTCCATAATTTGCCATTTGTACAGGTCATTGATTCTCTTTTATAGTCTCAATAGTTTTACCTATAAAGTACAGGTAGTGAATGTTTCTCACAGAAATATATCAACAGTGAAAATAAAGACCCAAGCTACAATTGTGCCTACATAGTAAATAGCTTATAAATAATAGTTACTATTTTTGTTGTTATTATTCATGCTTATAGATATAACCACACACCTGATAATCTATGCAAAGTGTTTCTATTTTATTTATTATTTTTGTAAATAAAAGTAGCAAAAAGAACGCCAATCTAGTATTCAGGAGGGTTTGGTTTTGATCTTGTGTCTCTGTTACTGGCTTTTGCCAAGTAAATTTTGATCTTAATACTTGACACTTACATCATCTATAAAGCAAAGGGTAAGAAATCGTCTATACATTTTGTTTTCTTGATAGCACCTATTTATAATATTTATTGAAAGGAAATAGAAAAGTAATTCTTGGAGTAATATTTGGATGCATTGTACCCCTTCTTCTGGACTTACTAAAATGTTATGATGAATAAATATACAAAAAACCTAAAATCTTTCTTTTGTAATGCTGCTAAAATTAAATTTTGCTATATTTATATATTTTTCCAGGAAAAATATGTTTATCTCCCATCATGCATATTATACATTTGTGCTTCAATTGCTACTTCTGTTAACAAGTCTGAAGAAATTCCTGTGGGCTATTAGGGAAAAAGTTTCTTTTGGTGCCCAGTGTCAACCAATGTAGCAGCAAAAATCATTAATAGGATTGCAAATGTGAATAAGCGATCTTTCCTGGTGAAACCCAGGTCTCAAAAGGTCAAAGGAAATCCACGGAAAAAGGGAGCTTAGTATTCTGTGATAGTGGAGCAATTAATTGCTATATCTATTAAAAATTAAATCTGGGGAGAAAATAAGAAAAGTACCATTCCCTTCTCTTTTAGTTAACTATCGTGCTGTGACACTGGATACTCATTTCAAACCTGTTGAGGATTTGGTGAGTTTGATAATTTCTAATGGCACAATAAAATTTAAAGATGTGAAGCAAATACATTCGTATACAAAGTGCCCTCAGGGAGCTTTCCATATAAGGTTCCAAGATGGAATAGTATGCTAATCTCATGTTTAAACGTAAAAAATTTTCATTTATACTGAATTGATTTACATTCCTTTAGATATTTTCATCACATGAAGAAGCTATAGGTTGTGTTCAACTTGCTTTCCACATCCCAGAAGAGGATAGGGGATGTCTCTCACACTTAGTGTGTCTCTGACATCTTTAGGTACAGAAACTTTATTCCCTGGGAAAGTGAGGGCTAGTGCCAATGGGTATGATTTACACAATACAGTGAATATTTGGCAAAAATCGTGTACTACTATTAAACTACCAATCTTCATTTTTTTCTTTTACAGTATCCTTTAATCACACTTCAGGTAAGAGATCTGCTTTACATACCCATTCATTAAAACATTTAGATAATTAATGAGGAATTTTTAAATTTCATTTTGCACACTTACAAATTAAGATGACTGAGATAAGGAAAGCAGATGTCTTTGTGTGCATATACATGGAGGTACCAGGTAGAGAGCTACATGAAAGTTTGTTGAATTTAGTGCAGGCTGTGGGACAAATGCAATAATTTGGTTTTTATGGAGTATAAAATATTATACTCTGAGGTAGATTTACACTTGAAATTTCTTAATTTTGGTTCCTGGTCTTTCTCCATCTTAAATAACCCATATCTTCTTTTAAAAGAAATAGAAAACACAGACATTTTAACACGTAGAAATATACTGTAAGGTGGTATCACTAATTATAAAATGGACTCTGCTTTTATAAGTTACTTTTCGGAGGTTAGTTAGCATTCTCCTTTTATGGGCTTAAATTCTTTACAGTAGTATGGCCTTCAGAGATATTTGAAGTTGTATGGCTATCAATAAGTTGTATCAATCAGTCCAGCATACATATTTTTTCTCTACTAAGGTGTCTGCCATTATTAGCTAATTCTGAAGGCTAGTTAATGATGTAAGTATGGAGTTCAGTTTGTCTTCTTCATGATTTGAATGTTTTCAACTTTATATAGGTAGCAAATAGATTATCTTTACAGTAAGTTACATTTCAAGTAGGCAATTCCATATTTTCTGCATTATTACTAATCCACAAATTGTATTATCTCCACACCTGCACTCAGAAAATGCTGTTTCTCACTGCAGGCAACAGAAAACTAACAATGGCCTAAGTGAGCAAATGATTTATTGTTTTCATAAACCACACTGTCTAAATTTAGACGTTTAGAGTTAGAACAACTGCACAATATTGTCAAGGACCTAGGCTTCTTCTGTGTAGCCTTTCTTCCATGTCTGACATGTGGCTTGCTTGCTTTTAAAGTCAGTTAAATCTGATTCATTTTAAAAAGAATTTTTACCCAGTGACTTCCACTACATTTAATTGACCAGCACTTGGTCACATGGGTAACCCTAGCTGAATGAAGACCTGAGAAATGACTTAAAAATAAATAATAATTTTGTTTCTTTTTAAAACTAATGGATACTAATAATACACAATCTTGGGTTTTATAATAGTATGCTTTCTTTGTAGAGATCTTTTAGGAGGATTTATAAGAATTTGATGCTATAAAATTATTAAATAAGACTTATGTGATGTTAGCTACATCTGTTCAAATCAAGTGAAAAGGGTAAAGGTAGTATTCTAAACTTTTCTTATCAGAGAGCTTCCATTTGACAGATTTTACATGCAATGCATAATCCATGACCATATCATATAGAGACCAAGTAAAAATCTGTACCAGTTTTGATGCATATTGATTAGGGTGAATGTTTCCTTTGCACTTGTTGGTTAAGCCCATTTTAATTTGGGGAACACGACTCTGAAGCAATGACTTCTCAATTCTTTTATTAAGTAACTGGTTCATAAAGATCAAAGTCAGTTATAAATTATTTCTAAATTATGAATTTTAGTTGTAAATTACCGGTTATAAATTTTATCATTTTTAGACTCAAGAAAGACATGCACTAAGTCTGAATTTGAATATATTCAGCAAGTTATATCGTTCTGATGATTTGAAATAATGATTTCAATATAATGGCAATACTTTTTCACTATAGAAAATACCAAAATGAAGGAAAAGACACTACTAGCATTTTATCTCTAATTGTCTTTATTTTCCAGGATCCTCAAAACAATGTGATTTTTCAGTGGAAAAATGTGATTTCTTTCCAAAATATTACCCAACTCTCATTTCAACTGAGTTCAGAACCTATGCTTGGGGATTATACAATTGTCATGGAAGGAACATCAGGACAGACATGGACACATCAATTTACTGTTAACAGAGATGGTAACCAACTTCCTATTTTTTTATTATCCTGTGTAATGTGTTCAAACTAACTGAACAAAACCTTTATGTTGAGCTTAGGTAAAAATAGTGAAACTTGATTTGATTTTTCTGAGGTCTTCTTTCTTGTCCCTTTCTAGTGTCTCGTCAATCCTTTCTTTCTCCTCACTCTTTGCCCTGTGTCTGCATTCCAACCCTTGTTTTTCCCCTGGGAAATATACCATTTCCTAGAATCCAGACAGTGTCCTAGAAATGATGTATGCAATTACAACAGAAAAAGAAATTGAAGTTCAGAGGACAAATGAAAGAAAAATAAAAGATAACAATTGACCCTTTATGAGATGCTACTGTGTTCCATATAGGAACAGTGCTCTTCCTGTTAATTGAAACAGCCAGCACAGTGCGCCTGTAGGGAAACACTGGGCTCAAAGGCATATGTAGCTATATGACTGCAGCAGGTTTTGCTCACCAGTGACTGTGGGATTGAATTATTTTTCTCTTGGTTTTCAGTGTTGCCCAAGTTTGAAGTTCAGGTCAGTGCACCAGAAACAATAACTATTTCAGACGATGAATTTCAGGTGGATGCATGTGCTAAGTAAGTATTTATTAAAATTTGCCCTTGCAAGTAAACACAAAGCTCAGTGGGAATAACACTTAAATTTAATCATAACACTTTATTTACATGATTACATTAAAATACTTAGAGAAATTTTGAATATTTCAATAATTATAAAAAAGCCACACAACAAGCTATAAATAATTCTATTCCCATTAACACTGTGGTTTATTTTCTTCTAATCTATTATGAATATTTTTCATGACTACAATGATATTTTTCTAACTACAAAATTTAAGAAAACGTATTTCCATATTACAGTAGTCTTTTCATCTGTTCCAATTCCTACTGCATAAACTTCTTTATATAATCATACTAGATCGTACTTAACTATTATTTTACTGTATAACATGTAGTCTTCCATTTTGTTTTCCAAGTAATTAATCATTTTGTAGTACATACATTTTGGTCTAGGTATATGGTAATGCATTTTTAATTATATATATAAAAGAACTTGTTTTCTTAGAAAAGAGTTCCAGAAAGAGTTGCAAAGAAAAATATTTAACATTTTTCTAGGCTTTGATTGCCATTTTGTTCAGCAATTATAATATGTCAATATACAATTCCAGCAGCTGGTATAAAAGTACCCTCCTCATTGAAACTGAATCATCATTGTGCATTCTCATTTTAGAAAAAAAAAGACTTATCAAAAGTATCCTAATGACATAAAGAAATGTATAATTTAATTTGAACTCATTTGAGTTTAATTGAATAGAAATCTTAGGGGACTTGAATTTTTTTCTTTTTGAGAAGTTACTTCTAACACTTTTTATCTCTTTTTGTGATTCTTTTCTCATTTTTAATAATAATGAAAAATAGCAGATAATAAATTATTAAATCCCAATTACTATGTTAACAACTATGCACTTACTACAAGACCATGAGATAGGAACTAGTATTACTTTAATTTTAAAAGTTGGTAAAGTACAAAACTGTAATAACTTATCAACATTAATGAAGATTTTTGATGGCAAAACTGGAATTTAAACCTAGGCTGTTTGTCTTGAGCACTGAACTTACAGTTAATTGAACACTTAAGAATACTGATATTTGCCATATTCATTAATCATTTTATTTAACTTCTATCATAAGATTCTTAAGAAAATTTTCATACAGGTAAAGAGATTTTAATAAGTCAAAAAGTTTTCAAATGGCAAAAAAGAAGATTATTTTGTCCCTCCTGAGAGAATAAACTTCATGGTTCAGGGACACCTGTAGATAATACTATGAGAATTTTTTTTCTTTTTAATAAGTAAATGTCAAGAAATAAGAATTTTTTATTCAGTCTACTTTCTATTTCACATGTAATTATAAAATGATTTAAGTCATTTAGGTTAAGTCAAAATGTCAAAAGCATAAACTAATTGAAATCGAACCAGAAACAGTTTAGTGGGATGGAAGGAGCAAGCACTACAGGGAGAAATGAAACTGACTAATTTTAGTCTCACCAATTACAATGCAGAAAAGTTAGTGACATAAGCTCCATTTACTAGTCAATGTCATTCAGAAAATAAATAAAATTATATAGGTAAGCATGTAATGTATATTTCACTGTGCAACAATTAGAAATAGTATCATAATCAGTTTAATAATATTCAGTACTGCCCAACTTGTATACAAGTTTAACATTTGCTTTCTATTTCCTAAGTGGAAAGAATCCTCAAGTTAAAAACACTCATAATTACTGAAATTTACTTTGATTGAACATTTAAAACAAAACTTGTATCACATATATTTTATGAGAAAATGATATACTTATTTGATCCCATGTATAGCCAGTGTAAGTCAACCCCCTACCTTTTAGATTGACTGAGTGATGGGTAAGTAAGAATTGTTTAAAACATTGATCTGGGACATTGTTCAAGATCATGAAACATTCAATCTTTACTCATATGCGTGTTTCTGCTAAATAAAATGTTGCAACTAAATCTTTACTTATGTGCATGTTTTCTGCTAAATAAAATGTTTATTTATGTGTACTATAGCTTGTATGCCATCATTCCCCTGTAATCATAAACATATCTTTTCCTACTAGGTATACCTATGGTGGCCCTGTACAAGGAAAAGCCCAAATCCGAGTATGCAGAGAATTATTGTCTTCTAGGGGCTGTGAGGAAGGCATCAATGAAATATGTGAGCAATTTATTGAACAGGTACAAACCGTGATCGCTGCTTATTAAAAGTTTCACTCATATTTGTTTTTATTCATTCTCTGATTGCATTTACAAAAAGGACTTTTCAACACTATTTTCATTTTGTGGATAACAGAGGTTGCAGGTGAGCACGGGAAAGAAAGAAGACAAAATACAATGTTTAAAATAATATGTTTCACTGTGATTCATCTATAGAATTTTTGGAATTTACAACTTGAAAAATATCTTATTAACATACTACTAGGTGGTCTTCTAATCTTTCTTTAGATAATCATTAATCATCCTTTAAAGAAATGAACCTACAATATTATTCACTATGCAACCTAGAATTTTCTTTTTAAAAATAGCTTACTTGCAATATTTCAGATTTGCAGATCTCTCTCTCTCTCTCTCTCTCTCTCTTTCTCTGTCTCTCTCTCTCTCTCTCTCTTTCTCTGTCTCTCTCTCTCTCTCTTTCTCCTTCTCTCTATGTCTCTCTCCTCAAGGGTCAGAAACAAGGGTCCTTGTGTTCTGGGTAAGCATGCTATATCATTGAGCTATACCCTCAGGTATTGCAGTTCAAATTTGAAGCCTCCAGTTGCCTGTTCTATCTCTAGCACCTTAACCTTAAATGGATAACTCTATCCAGCTATTTAAGAATTGCTTTTGGACCTCCAAATGTGAAATATTTACATACAATACTATATGATTGATATTTTCTAATTGTTTAACATGAAGTTACCAAGTTTGGTGAATATTCTCTGGGTAAATGTCGGTAATTAACTAACAGGCAAAATTCTATCTTCACATAGGAAATGAGGCTAAGAAAATCTGAGCAAAATTTCTTCTGTATCAGCAATACATTAACTCATTAAGGTTCCATTACAATGAAATTTATTCAAATAGTTTGCCTTATATATATTTTTTCTCAGTTAACATTTAATTTTTTCCTGTATAAAAATATACTAGTAAGCAATCAGGTAAAACTATCTTCATATATTAGAGGTCTTATTTATTTGAAATAGTTTCTTTAGCATGAATTTCCTGAATAAAGGGAAATATGGACAGATGTAGACAATTTTAATTTTAAGAAAAATTGCCATAGTTCTATTCAAAATATTTTAAGTTCTTGTCAGAAAATATTATGAGAATGTTACATTTCCTAAATTACTTTCAACAATACATTTAGGAGTTTGAAAATTTTACATTATCTTGATAGACACAAATTTACTTACATAACCTATTTATTAGTTGGAATATCTTTTTTATACTTTGGTTATTTGGGTTTGATGTTTTAAGAACTTTTAATTATATATTTTCCTTGTTCACATAAAATTGCAACTTTCTTCTATTATAAATATTACTCTCCATCTTGTAAGAAAAAATTTCCCATCTTTTATTTATGTAAGCCAAATATGAATTTTGAGATTATAGTATTCTTGATAGATTGTACAAAGTTTCTTAAAATTCATGGATTCCTGGCAAAGAAAATGTATGACCTGCCTGACTGGTACATGTAACTTTCTAAGTCTGCTTTTAGATCAAATTTCTCCAGTAAACATAAGATTCATATTTTATTATTTCTAAAATATGAAATTTTTTCTTCTATATAGGCACTGAGTTGTGTTAGCATTGTCATATATGATTTTGCTGTGCCTCCTTATTCTGTATCATGCTTACACAAGATTCATCTATTTTATTACTTGTCATAATTTTCTTTTGTTAATTTTGTGTTCATAAATCATTCTATCTTTCATTTTATTAATTATTTTCCCTAATATTTTTGATCAATTCGCTTTTAAATATGCAATTATTATTTGGCATCCCTGGAATTGGGTCTAGAATCTCCATAAATACTAAATCGAGTGGATGTTCAGCACCCTTTCATAAAAATGGCATTGATTTTCATGTAATTGATGCAAACTGAAGGATACTTAAGTGTACTGTATTATTATATTATTTATTTATATCTATTAGTTTATGTTATTTATAGTATCTAATATAAGTGTGATGGAAATAGTTGTTATAGTGATTGGGTTTTTTTTTTTTAGGAATTTAACAATGGTTGTTATATTGCGTGTTATCCTCAAAATAATTGCTCAGGCTAACAGATACAGGCATGCAAGGTTGATCAAGAAATAAAATTTCTCTTTATGCAGCTTCTTTCTCTTTTACTATATGTATTGTAACTTTTGGATATTATTTACACTTTCAATTTTTTATACTAGCAAGACAATATGGTGTTCACACATGCAAATTTGATTTATTTCACTTATGAGTATGGTTTCTAATTGCATCCATTTACCTATAAAAGCCTCTTTATGGCTAAATAGTATTCTTTTATATAAAAATAACATATCTTTTTATCCAGTCCTCAGTCGATGGGTATTTGGGTTGTTTCCAAGATTTAGCTATTAAAAATTGTGCTGCTATAAACATGGGTGCATGTATATTGCTGTAGTATGATGTTTTCAATTCTTCTGGGAAAATACCCAGAAGAGGAAAACTGTGTTGCATCCTACTTTTCTGAGGAATCTCCATACTGATTTCTGCAATGGTTGTACTAGTCCACACTCCCACTAACAGTGGAGGAGAGTTCTTTTTTCCCCACAGCCCTGCCAGCATTTATTATTCAGTAATTTCTTGATGTTAGCCATTCTTTCTGGAGTGAGATGATGTCTCTGTGTAGTTTTGATTTGCATTTCTCAAGTGACCAATGATGCTGAACATTTTTTAATATATTTATTTGCCATTTGTATTTCTTCAGCTGAGAAATGTGTATTCATCTCAGATGCCCATTTTTAGATTGGGTTTTTAAATTTGGGAGACCTGATTTTTTTCAGTTCTTTGTATGTTCTAGTCCTTTGTGGGACAGGTGGCAAAAATCTTTTCTGATACTGTGGGCTTTCTTTTCACTCTGTTGGTGACTTCTTTATATGTGCAAAAACTTTTTAATAAGACAAAATCCCAGTTGTTGATTCTTTGAAGTACTTCCTATGCAGTTTGGTTTTTGTTCATGAACTCTCGACCTACCCCCATGTTCTTGAGAGTTCTACCTACTTTGTCTTCAATTATAATGAATTGTTTAAAGAATAGGAAAAAGTTTGTTTCTTCTTGGCTTAGATGCAAGTATTTCCCAAATATTCTCTATCAGTGGTTGGTTGAAGTCATGGTTGTGCATGCACAGATGCAGAGTATGATGTCAGTGGATTTATGTGGTAATAAATACATTTAGTAGTCTACATTTTCTTTAACCAGAGCTTAATGTCATTTGATACAAAGAACATTCCCTTTATCCTAATATCTAGGTTTTAATATTTTACCAGATATTTTTCTGTTTAATTTAAAGATTATTGAAAACTGTCTTCTCTAGATTTCAAGTCTTCAATGTACTTCTCACTGCTTTTATTACTGCATTTTAATTTGATTTTGCTATGATTAAAGTAGAGTCGTTTTCCATGTTATTGGTGTAACAGTTGACAGTTCAGAAGAGAATACACTCTTACACTGGAATATATAGTTAGCTCCAGCATCTTTTGGCTGTTTGACCTCAGGTTAGAAAATGTGCTTCTGCTTTAGCTTATCCATCCTTATAAAGGGCATGATGTTGGTGCCTAGAACATGTTATAATTTTGAAGATCAGATAAACTGATGTGTCCTTTTAACATTCAAGAGATAGTAACAGTATTTTTAAAATATATCTAAGTCTATATATTTCTGATTCTTCATGTTAATAGTGAAAGATTACTTTCCTTGTTTTAAATAATCAGTTGACTTTAAACGAGTCCATTTTGATGTTACATAATTAAAGAACACTTCCATATGCTCTTAGTGCATATAGAAATGGTTTTAATTTCCTTTAAATCATCACTCAGCTCTATTTTCTTAAACATTCTATTGTCTCTGCCCATCTACAAGAAAACTTTCAGACCATATGTAAGATATAGATTATCTTCCTTATCTTGTGTGATACACTGCTGAAATGTATTTCCTTCTCCTCCCCTCTTTCTCCCGTAACTTTTTTGTAGTCATTGCAACAATTTTAAGGGAATGAGCCATGACAGAGGGGTTTTATAAACCTGGGCTAAATTTTGGTATTTTTAAAAGACTGTTGAATTCTTAACTTTTCCATTACACTTTATTTTTCAGTTGAAAAATGGCTGCGTTTCTCAAATGGTGAATACAAAAGTTTTCCAAATCAATCGTTCTGGGCTTTTCATGACATTTCACATCAATGTAATTGTTACAGAATCTGGGACAGGTAATGATAACCTTTTATGGAAAACCTGGGGCTACATGACTGCTCACTGAGATGAACTTGAGTTAGCAATGTGCACAAAGGGACATAAATTGTTGCTTAAAATGGTAAAAAAAAAAAAAATCCCAGTTGTTGCCTTTGAGTAAAATTTGCTTTTGAATAAAATTTTCATGAAAATATTTAAAATAAAATAATCTCATAAAGATTAAACATTTATATATGTTTCTACAATTGACTTAATCTGAGGAAAAGATTTCATTTGAAGTAGTAGAAGTGGGCTAATCAAATAGCTATATCTCTTTAACTTCTTGTAAATTAGTTGGTAAGTAATTTCCAGAGTGTGATCAATGGTTTAATTCTCAGAGTTTACAATCTACATTTTTGAGGGTCAAATCCAGATCCCTGTTAATATCTTTATCAAGTTTTTTGGAACAGAGCCTTACTCATTTGTTTACCCTGTTTAACAGCTACAAGCTTGGATAGTTTTATCAGTCCTCGTGTGGTCTTCATCTTGAAGTAAATATTAGATTCTTTGCAGAAGTATGCTGACCCAGGATTTTGAACAACTGGGAACTTCTGTAGGCCTAATAATCATTAGGGAAAAGTTTACAAAATTATCCACAATATGTTAAAATAATGAAAAAAGAAGACATAAAAATTAATTTGGACATTTCTATTACTAGTTATTTCTTGTTACTTAGAAAGGAGTTGGGATCATATTATTTATTAGATTTATTTATCATTATAATTTAGTAAATATATTTGATCATTATTGTGATAACTTTTACAATAGGTGTCACTTTTATACTATTATAGTAATTACTGTACTTTCCTATCAGATACTTTTCAATTCTGGCAAAGTAAAAATACTACACAGCTACCTAGTAGTCTTTAAAAAAATAGATTTCAAAAACAAAACCCTTTTATTTGAGATACCCATGATATTCTCCATTATGAAAAGAACTTCCAAGCCAAAACTGAGTAGATTAGTAAAAGAGAAGAATTTAAATTTTTCTCCTTCATCTGTATATAAATATCTTCACTTAGTTTGAAGAACACTATAAACAGAAATACACTGTGCTGAAACATACTTCAACATACTTTATTTTCTATGTAAACAAAAATATAAATGGAAAATATATTTGAAATGCAAATTTGTGTTTAGAAAATTATCAACTGTATCTTAAACTAGTTGTTCTTTTGATTTTTTTTTCCCTTGGCAGTACTAGAAATACCAACCCAAGTCCTTCTGTTGAAAGGCAAATGTTTTACCACCTAGCTTATATGCAAGTTCTGAAAATACTGAACAAGTATTATTTCCTGTCTGACACTGTGTTTCATCACTTTTTACAGGTGTGCAGATCAGTGAAAAGACTTCTGTTGCTATCACAGAATTGCTTGGCAGTGTACACTTTGAAAACATGGACAATGTCTATAGAAGAGGAATTTCTTATTTTGGAACTGTAGGTTTGGATTCCCCCAAAAAAATACTTGTCCCTGTTTTATTTTCATGGATCACAGATTACTGTTTGATAATTTCTGGATTTTTTTTCCTATTTTTGTGATACATTTTCATCCTTACTGTGTCTGATATACTAAAAAAAGTTCTAGCTGAAGAAAATATAGAAAATTATAGCTCTCTCTCTCTCTCTCTATATATATATATATATATATATATATATATAAATAATATGTCCAAAATACATTTAACTGCACATCTTTTTGTTCATCAGCATTGAAGAAAATTACTATTAAGTGATTACAATTATGAAAATGAAAACTTGCCCTGAAGAAATATGAAATGTTTGTATTTTAAGAAAATTAATGCTTTTTTTTGGTACAGCTTAAATTTTATGGTCCAAATAATGTGCCACTGGTGAGCAAGTTGTTGCAATTGGAGCTTGATGGCAGAGTCATAGGGAATTACACTACAGATGAGAATGGCGAGGCTCAGTTTTCCATTGACACCTCGGACATATACGACCCTACGTTCTCCCTAAAAGTAAGACACCAAATGGTAGACAAGGACTTACAAGGACCCCAGAGCGTGTGACTTTTAGAGATTTTAAATATTAACAATTCTTAAAAGTCAGCATATTCTAAAAAGTCAGTTTATTAAGTATGAGCATATTTGTTCAAGATGAAGGGAATCTCATAGCCTGTTATGATTGGTATAAATTCTATAATAACCACATTTTGTTCTGAGCTGAGTGAAGAAAATTCCCCTTTTTGTATACAGCTTTTCATGCAGATTTAGGAAAGAAGATTCTCTTTTCTGCTACTTAAACAGAATTTTGCAGTTAAGATTTTTTTAACTGCAAAATTGTGTTGGTATTCAAATGTAGCTGAAATAAACTGGGGAGTTTAAATACAGTTCTCTGACTTCAATCAAAAAGCAAAAATCACCACCATTTTATTGTTGGACTGATGCACTATTTAGAAAATTGTGATCAGTTTCGTATATTAAGTGGTGAACACTATTTTATTTCACTTCCAATTAACACTGAAATATCAGCCACAAAGTAAGATTCCTCCTTGCTTTGCAAAGATGGGAAGGCTTTTGCTCTGTGTGAACTCCTATCCTAGGATGTCTTCAAGCTCTGAGATCCTCTCTTTCTTTTACCGTGTCAGGCCTCATTCCTCCAACCCCAGAGCTGCCATCTTCCCAGCTGGGTGACACCACATTACTCGGATGCCTCCTTTGTAGTCTCACGCTTTTACTCCCGGACCAACAGCTTCTTGAAGATTGTGCCGGAACCAAAGCAGCTGAGATGTGACCAAGAGAAGATTATTATTGTGCATTACTCCCTGAACCAAGAAGCATATAAGAATGTCTCAAATGTAAATTTCTTCTACTTGGTAAGTCTGAGTAGGTTTTTGCTACTCCATCTGTGTCTGCTGAGTATAGTACAGTTTAGAGTGCACCGTGCTTTGGTCCTGTTAATCTGGGCAACCTCAAGCTTCTCACCTTGCTAGTAAATTCTATTGGATACATTAATAACAAGCAAATACACAAACCCATAACAAGATCTCAGGCAAACTCTTTTCTCTAAACCTGGAAAATCTTGCCAGTCAGTCTGCTGTTTTAAGCAATGGTAACTCATCTTGAGTATTTAAAATCTTTTATGATGAAAAAAAATGTAGACAAAGCACAGAAAATAAAATAGAAGGCTCATTTTGGTAAGCAGTAAAAGGAATTAGCTATCTTGATTCTGTCCACTTTGTCTCATCAATGCATATGAAAGAGCGAGAAACACACACTTGGAAATTATGACCTAGTTCAAATCATCCATACTCTCTGGTTGATCATGCAAATTAGACCATCTTATTTAAACTTTCTTAAACTTTTGTTTTCTCAGCTGTATATTTGTAATTAGAAACTATAAGGCTTGCCTCCAAGGCTGAGCATTATGTGTCAGGCATTGTTAAAGGGTCTTCTGCATGTTCACATGTTCACTAGTGTAATCATGATTTACAGCTATCTCATTTTATAGATATTTCATTTTTCAGAGTTTACAAATAGCTATTTGGGGATCACATTTTTTACCAAGGCAAAAGGCAGAACAACTTGTTTTAGATTGTGAGTTTGATATGTAGACAGAGGCAGAGTGGAAGCCATTGATCTGGACAACTGCTGCTACCCTGCCCCCATGCATCACACACTGATATATAACAGGATCTCAATCCATTGTAGTCACTCTTTTCTTTTACAAGATGTGCAAAGTTCACTTTCACTATTCACTTGGAAAAAGCTACCTTATCTTATGGAACATAATTGACATTAGAGAATTATATAATGACAGTATGTCATATTAGATAATATATCTCCTGAAAGTTTTTTTTGTTTGTTTGTTTTGTACAGATGATGGGAAAAGGTGCTATCATCCTCAGTGGACAAAAGGAACTCAGAAACAAAGGTGTTTATAATACATTCATCTGTAGATATGTACTTTATATGCATGGTTTTTTCTTTTTAAGGAGAAATAAAATGTAGAAGTTAGAATACTTATTTCAATTTGTGGGTAGGCCGCAGTTAGCATGACTTGAGGAATGCTACTAAATATTTTGATAAAGAAGATTTCTGTTTCTTCTACTGTTGGGTCACCAAGTACATTATAGTAAAATGATGCTTACAGTCTTTCTATTGTTACATAAATCACGAAATATTTATTTGTATATGCATTTCTATTTATTTGCCTTTAAAACAAAGTACAATTTATTCTTTCTGTTCTCAGGCCAATTCACTTCTATCTAAGAATATCCAGTGATACAACACATTGTTGATATTGTATCTGTTGATCTCTTTACCCAGCCTGGAATGGAAATTTCTCATTATCAGTCAACATCAGTGCTGACCTGGCTCCTATGGCTGTCCTGTTCATCTACACCATTCACCCCAATGGGGAAATTGTAGCTGACAGTGTGAAATTCCAGATTGACCAGTGTTTTAAAAACAAGGTAATGTTTCTTCTAAGTCTACCTTGTCCAGGAGGTAAAGGGTGAGCAGTTTTTTCCCTGATGACCCCTTTTTATGTTACCACTATAACCCTGATGTGGAAATTACACAATAAATATTGGCGTAATTCAATTACTAAGGGGTGAAAGATCATCAGGTAGACTGAATTATCTTTGGTGTCAGTGCTGATACTGAGACAATGGCAGAATGGTGAAGTAGATGATCCTGCAAAAAGAGTTGAGCTATAAAGTTGATAATGGTATTTAATAACCGCAAATCATGATGTAATTATATACTTTGACTCTGTGATGCTAAAATATATTTCAGCTTCTGAAATTATTTAGAAGCTTCTTAAATACTCTATAAGAAATATTTAGTAAGATTATTTATAAATAAATCTAAGGAGTTTCTAAAATTCAGAACCTGAAGAAACATCAACAAATAAAGGACAAATTTACCTATTAAAGGTGAGTGTCCAAGAGAAATATCTTACAGAAATCTATCAGAATTTACTTCAAAAAGGTTGAATTTATACTGGTTATTCTCAGATAAAATTGTTTCCACCCTTATTCCTTTTCCTTCTGTGTTTCAGGTTAGCATACAGTTCTCTAAGGAGCAGGAGCTACCTGGCTCCAATACCACTCTCTATCTTCAAGCTGCCCCTGACTCACTCTGCGCCCTCCGGGCAGTGGATAAAAGTGTCCTTCTACTGAGATCAGAGCAGCAGCTGTCAGCAGAAAGCGTAAGCCTACCAATTTCCTCCTTTGTGCCTAACTTTTATGATGTTTTACTTGAGATATGATATGTTGAAAATATCATTTGTTTCCTTTATTCATTTATGGGTGTCTGCAACTTTTCTCTCATTGCTGAGACAAAATATGCAATGCTCAGAATTAAGGGAGGAAAAGTTTATTTAGTTCAGAGTTTGTGGAGATTTCAGTTCATAATCAGCTGGTTTCAGGGCAAGGTGGATGGCAAAGGAGCAACAGTTCAAGGCAGAAGATAGAAAAAGCAACAAGAACAAAAAGGGAGGAGCAAGAAAACAAGACTCTTTCCCTCCCTTACATTGTATACAGATTGTCTGCCTTAGGGAAGGTGTAGCATTCACACTCATAATCCCAGCATTCAACCATTAATTAATCACCAACTCTAGGATCTCATCCACATGATTGCATGAGGCTTTGGGTGGATATCGAGATACAAACCATAACAGTGGCTTAAACACTTAATTATCTTTCTTGGCTAACCCAATACTGGCAATACAAAATTTGTGTAGATAACTGTAACAGGTTAAGAATTTTGCAGTATGATTTTTTTTAAAGTCATAGGTATGATCATAGATATAGATGCCTAGAGTTAAAAACAAATCTTTGTATTGGAAGATATGCTTATAGACAGTCTAAAGTTATTATTTGATATCTGAGATAGAATTTTTAACATTTCCAGGGCTAGGATATATAGGTCAGTGATAGAACTCCTAGTATTGTGAAGCCCTGGGTTGGATCTCTAACACCAACACATCAATAAATCAATAAATCAATAGATATATATAGACTGGCAACATTAGAAGTCCACATCAAAATTATTTTTAGTTCATAATTGTTAGATTTTTCCCTAGTATTTTAATTCATAATTGTTGGACATTTTACTTTGATTTTATACAAGTACATATTAAAAACATGACCTTTCTGATATGTGTATGCCTAATTCAATAATTTAAATTTTTCTGATTATTAAAATTATAACTTTCTGTTGCTGTAGAATACATGCAAAATACACAAAGGAAGAAATCATTAAAATTGTTCATAATCCAACACATTTTTGCACTTTGTTGCAATTTTTAAAACATTTTTTCTAAAAGCAATCTTTTACAAATTTAAGATCTAATTTTAAAACTCCAGCTTTGTGTTTTCCTTTCAATATTTTACCTTATGCATTAAGTATTAAAATTAATAATAGTTAGTTACCATAAATCATGATACAACTATATTTTGCTAATAAAAAATTCTAATATATTTCAATTTCTGAAATTATTTTGAAGCATCTAAATAATAATATAAAGATTATTAATTAAAATTATTTATAAATAAAAAATGAGGATAAATAGTTTCCAAATCTGAGGACAAATTTACCCATTAATGTGGAATAAGTGTTTTTGCCTGAGATTTCATGGCAACTGCTCACTCTTCCTTCTATTAGAGACAACAAAAACTTAGGAAAACTGCCTTTAGAAATAAGTATCAAGAGATCTCAAATAGAAAATTCCAGAGGAATTTGCATGGGTCTCAAACTATGTTAGAATGAAAAGGGATCATCCTTTGGATGGAACATAGGTCCATGGTATAGCATTTGAATATCATATATGAGGCACTGGGTTCGATCCTTTTATCTACAAATGTTACCAGTCTCCTCAGTTGTCTTTTGATTACATAAACCTCAATCTCTACTAGCTCTCTCAGGAGGCACTTCAAAATTATCCTTCTAAAGCCTTCATACATGACAGATAAATTATCTGCATATTAAATTCTTGATCACACTTTCTTGTAAATATTTGACAATACTGTTCCACTCTTACCTTGTATTGATCATTGCTTTAAAATTATTTTGGCATCAGTTTAATTCATTTTTTGTTGTAAGTTATTTTATTATTTTATGTGAAAGCATTGAAGGTTTTTTCTTTTTATACTTTAAATCCAATAGTTTGTACAATGTATCTCTGAGTTTATGGTTTAGGAGAAGTTTTGCCAGATACCTGAATGACTCATGTATTAATCTCAAATCCTTTCTTTTCAAAAATTGGTCCTGAATTGTAACTTTAAATATTAAACTTTTCATTTTTCCCTTTTTTAAAAAAACTCCATTCGCATATTAGATTTTCTTTACCTGCTTTCCAATTTAACCACTTTGCCTATGACCTGTTTCAATTCGTTCTTTCTCTCATTTTTTGTTTTCTATGCTTTTTTAAAAAATATAGTCCAGGCCACACTTGAAATGACAACGTCGCCCAAAGTGGCCTAGAATGTAATCTTCCTGTATCAGATTTCATTACAAGCATGTATCACCACACCCAGTATTTCTATGCTGTTTTTAAAGATTCTTTTCAGCTGGAAATGGTGGCACACATCTGTAATCCCAGCACTCAGGAGATCGAGGCAGGAAGATCACTGGGAGTTTGAAGCCAGCCTGGGCTATGTGTTGAGTTCAAGAAAAATATAATTATCTTTCAATCATTTTTTCTTGAGATATTTATAATTCATGTCTGATGTTTTTTGTCGATTTCATCTATATCTGAGTTCAATAAATTATCATTTTACTTCTTTTTTGTATTTGCCTATTTTTATTCTTTTATTAAATTTTTAATTTGTGATATATGCTAATCATATAAATCCCCAGCCCCACAGTGATTTTTAAATATCCCAAATGCATGTTTGGAAATATTTAATTTATGCTGAGATGTTTGAGAATAGCTTTTTATTTTTATTTATTTGTTTATTTAATTACTTTGACAGAGAAACTTCATCAGCAGAAATGTTTTGATTTGTGTTTTCTGTTATTTTTTTGTGACAGCTTGTGTGGAGTTGTTTTGTTTTCTGGTGTGGACCATGTTTATAGGTAACTTTGATTAAAAAATTTTAATGACAACTGTTGCTAATAGAAATAAGAATGACAAGATTGATCTGTTTATTTCTCTTTTCTTTATGCAGTATCCTTAGTCATACACTATTACTTCCTTCCCTTCATTAAGTGCCCTGTCTCAAGGGACCAGTACCCTTCCTCTGCTGATCAGATTTTTTTCCACTGGCCACACGTCACTCAGAAGATGGCATTTCCAGGATGATTCAAACCTTTTCCCTACAGTCTTTACAGGGAACTATTGAGTTCAACAACTATGGTTCATATTTGGCATTAAATATTTGACTTGCTCTTACGTGTAGTTGATTTCTTTTGTTTCTTCTAATTTCTCCATGTAATTCTTTCCTTTCTTCCATGTAATCTCTTAAACCTTCCTTCTACAGTTTTATACTCCTCAAATTTTTACCATCCCCAGAATCTCTGTTCATTTCTTTACTAACAACTTGAAGATCATATAATTAGCCTCTGTGCCCTAGTAATGCTAAAGAAATAAATTGTGGACATCATTGATTTTCTTGTTTTATTTTGTATTGTCTTTCAAAGGTTGTGTAAAAAGATTTAAAAACAGAAAGCTAACATTTGAGAATTCTAGCATTGTAATTTCAATGAATTATCTATGCATAGTCTTTGGATTCATCAATAAATCTAAGCAATCTCTGTCTTACATGCTGTCTCAAATCCTGAGCTATTCCTGAAAAAATTAGTGAACATGGCATTGACTGTTTTCCTCACTGCTGAGACAAAATATCCAATACCCAGAGTTGCTAAAGGTGGAAAATTTTTTTAGTTCACAGTTTGTAGAGGTTTCAATTCATAGTTGGCTGACTCCAAGGTAGAGTGGCATGGCAGAAGAGAAACAGTTCATAGCGGGCAGAAGGCAGAAGCTAGCAAGGCACCAAGTAATGAAGTAGCTAAGCAGCAGTTGCAGCTTTCTTTCTGTCCCTTATATCCTATCCAGGCCAGGCTCCCTTGGTGTGGGTAGCATTCACACCAAAGATGGGGCACCCTTAATCCTAGCATAGTACCATGAATCAATTCCAGCCCTGCATCCTTAATTCCAGCATCACATACTCTGGATACAGCCACCTCTGAAAGTTTCCACCTATGAATACATGAGGCTTTTGGGGATATCTGACATAAACCATTATAACTGCCTAAAATAAAATTAATTTTCTCTTTTGAAGAAGTTGAATAAAATTGTTAAATTACAGTATAATATCTATTCTTTTATAGAAATGAATAAAAATGTCATTATGACACAAAACTTTTTAATTCCATAATTCTTTTTTAAAAGTACTTAAAATCTCTGTGTTTTTTCTCCTAGGTGTACAATATGCTTCCTTATAGAGAACCATATGGTTATTTCTACAATGGTCTCAACCTGGACGATGGCAGAGTAGAACCTTGTATTCCACAAAAGAACATGTTTTACAACGGTTTGTATTACATTCCTGTACCCATCTCTGAAGATGGGGACACCTATGAGATTCTCAGGGTAAGATCTCTAAAGATATTTTAAGATATTTTACATCAATTTTAATTTTAGTATTCATGATGATATCTATATTCATTAATTGTGTACTTTTCTTCTGATATTTAGAGATTTGGTTTCCATAATTTGCTAATAGAGTACTCAAAATTGCCTTATGAAAAGAAAATATTAGTTTTTCTTGACTTTTCTATTTAAAATAAATTATGTGGTTAAAAACTGCAAAACCTTAGGATAAAATTATTGAGACAGTCTGTAAGTTATTGCAATCATCTTACACAGAAACAGTCAAATGAAGAGGCCGATAAACAGTGCCAAATTCATAAGAATTTTCCCTTAAAACTGAATAAGGAATTATGCAAAGTACTTCCTAAAATACTAGTACATAATAATATTGGTTATCATATTTTCTTAAAGCTTTAAATCAGATAGCAGTGACTTGATTTCTATTACACTAGAGCCTTGTTAGCACAGCAAATATGTAGATGTATGGTCTGTTTTTTATTACAAAATGATAAGACTTTTAAAGTTCTTTCACAAAAGAAATGCACATTTTTTCTGTTTCTTTGAAAGCACATAGGTCTGAAAGTCTTTACAAATCTCCATTATCGAAAGCCGGAACTATGTACGGTGGACAAAAGTCATCCATATCTCAGGCCACTGTACCTAGGAACAGAAAGCTTTGTGCACTATGCCTCACCTGCAATAGCAAGTGAGTAATCCAGAGTTTTGGACTGAGGGTATAGTTGAACAGGTTCTTAGAATCAGGGGGTATTTGGATGAAACCATAAAAAATTGGAATTTTGACGTGTTTTTGTTTACAACTGAACATCCTACACATCTATGAAGCAGAATAAGGTAGTCTGGAAATGGTTTTGACTATAAAGAGTAACTAGCTACAGCTATGAAAGGAAGTTTTCAGTAAAACAATATCAAAAGTATGTAGGTAGCAACATGAAATGTTTGGGGATGTAGGATAGTTACTGTGACTGTGATAGAAGAGTTTCTGTATGCTCCCTTATTTCCTTGTTATGTAAAGAATAGAAGTCAGAGGGCATTTTGACACCCTGATATTCAGACAGCTGCTGCCAAAGAAATGTGTCCCAATACTAGTCCACTTTCAAGTGGAATGACTGAAAGCTCAAAATAAGCCACACCTAGAAAAATAATGTAATCATGCAGATTTTATGCATATAAATATAGTCAGGGAAACCAGATGGAACCAGGTTATTATAACAGACCCCAAATGAAGGCTGTATTCTGAATGCCTCTGAGAATACCCAAGTAACTTTGATTAAATTCCTCTGGCCTCTTACTGAGACTAATTCTGTGGCTGAAGTGAGCTTCATCCTGGAGATGAGTGTCAGAAGTACCACTTGACAGGCATAAGGGCCTGATAACTTTTAAAAAGGATGGATTCACTGAGTATTTGAAAGGCCCTGTAAAGTCCAAAAGTTCAAACCACTTTGTAGCCCTGGTCAAGAAATTAAAGATACTTACTTTCACTACTAGATTAAATAATGTTTAATGAGTTTTATCAGAAACATCCAAACTTTCTTGTATCTCTAGATAAAATATATTGAAACCTAAAGTCTTTCATTTTGTTTTATTTTTTCTTATTCATTCATTCAGCAAGTATTTATTGAGACCATGAACTGAGTTGCATAACGTAAATCAGTAACAAGCTAATTCCCAAAAACAGGGTAATAGTGCTTTGTTAAGTTTTTACGTGGACCCCCTCCCCAGTCTCATGTGCTCAGAGGTGGGGATTTTGAAGGATGATTAAATCACAGTGGAGCTATAATTAGAATATGCTATTAAGAAAGGAGGCCTGGTCAGAAAAGGCAGGTCTCAGAGCATATGAAATGGGGAGTGAACCCTCCTCTTTCATTGTTCTCTTCAATCTCTGCTTCCTGGCTGCCATAATATGAGCTTATCTCCACCCAGGCCCTTCCTCTATGCCACTCTGCCTTGGAGCCAGCCAGCTGTGGACCACAAGAGTTATGCAAAATAAATCTCTTCTCCTTTAAATTGTGGGTGTCCAGTATTTTGTTTCAGTGAGGAGGAAAGTGATTTAGACATGTATTACATTTTTAAAATGTATATATGAAATAGAAGAGTCTTAATTTCAAGGGCCTAGTTTGTGCTCCTGGAGGAACTAACTCTTGAATTGATAGCAAAAGATATCACAAAAGAGAAAGGCATTCCAACTAAAGAAGAAAGAGCTATGAAAGATGACGAAACCACACACTCTTTGGAATGGCAGACAATGAAGTTCAAGTTAAGAGTAAAGACAGCTAAAGTAAGAGACATATGTGGACAGATCAGTAGAACCTTACATGGCATTTAAAAAATTTGGAGTTATCCTATTATAATAATATAATATTGACAATCTATAAGCAGACAATATGGTGTGCATTTTTAAACAGTATCTCTAACTGCTCTGTGAAAAGGGTTTTGGGATTTAGGCTGCTTGAGAATGTACAAAATGACACAGATGTCAGGAATTCAGTTGAGCAACAGTGATGACTTGGATGAGTATAAAAAGGCAGTAGAAAGAGATGGCCAAATGAGTGGTAGCACGATGAGACAGCCTCTCGGAAAAGAAAAACATGTTGCTAGAAACTAACAACATGGAGAAAGCCAGACAAAAGGAGAGGAATTCTCATGACCCAGGAAGAAACTGAGGAAAAAGAAAAAAAAAAAAGAAGAAGAAAAAGCATGGACGGAGGGATGGAGCTGGGCAAACTCCAGTCTCTGTACCTGGCACATCTTAGAGTGAGGTGACTCAAAATTGAGCTGAGGTCACAGCCCTGCTGAGAGCGGGGGTTGATGAGCTCCAGACCCTCTGCTGGAGGAGGTGCTGTGGCAGGGAGTGGTAATGGCGAGTCAAGCTGCACGAACTTTGGTGAGTGGTGGGATCTGGATTTCCCAGAGTAGGATGACTGGCTAGACCACATTTTAGAGTTGGACAGGGCTGGCTTGAATCAAAACCCAAGGCGGAGTCAGTCGACGGCTCCTGGTCCAAAGTAGATTGGTGGGATCTGCTCTGGCTGGGCCAGGCCCCTGGTTGGAACCCAATAGCCAGGGATGATGCTGTCCTGAGCCAGTGGCATCCCCAGGGGAACACACAAACATGCTGAAGCATCCACCGGATCACATAGGGGGAGGGGCCGGCTCACAGGGTGCACCTCGCAGATCGGCAGTGGACTGGGGTGGGGGGCGGCACCTCCCTAACCAGTGTGCTGCAGAAAAACTGTGGGCAGTGCAAGGAGCCCAGAGACCTCCACACCCACCCGTCTGAAAGAGGCTGGAAACATGACAAGACAGAGAAACAGCAAAAGGCCTCCAACCACTGAACCAGGGAAAGTGAATCCAGTAGAGGTAAATGCAGAGGAGGTTGAGAGCAGCAAACCTGTAATGTCAGAGACAACCTCATCAGAAATAAAGAAATATTTCCATGAACTCATCGATGAATTTAAATCTGAAATTCTAACTCAGGTGAAGCAAGATATAAGAAGATTAATATAAGAAATCCTGAGTAATCCTCAAGTAGACACAAATGAAAGAATGGAGGAACCCAGAGAAAGGAAAGAAGCCTTTGATGAAGAATATAAACAAAATCTAGAATACATGAAACAGATCAAAAGAGAATATCAGGAAATTAAAAACCCCATTGAAAGCTGGCAAAACTTTTTAACAGAAACTAAAGACAAACTTTCAAATCTTGAAGATAGATTTACAATGTATGATCATGAAAAGAAGGAACTCTTAAAAATAATAAGGAACCAGGAAGCAACAATACAAAGGCTAGAAGATGACAAGAGGATTTATAACCTAAGAATAAAAAATGTGAATGAAGATGCAGCAACAAATACAAATGAAATAAAAAGTCTATTCACAGAAATAATTAAGGAAAACTTCCCAAACATAGGTAATGGAAGTGAAGTTCAGATAAATGAGGCATGTAGAACTCCAGCCAGCTACAAACAAAACAGATCTACACACAGACATATAATAATCAGGATCCCAGAAATCCATCACAAGAACAGAATATCAAAAGCGGTCAGAGAAAAGAAACAGATTACCTATAAAGGAAAACTCATCAAAATCACAGCAGACTTCTCAATGCAAATCATCAAATCAAGAAGAGCTTGGAGTGAAATATTCCAAGCTCTGAAAGAAAATAACCTCCAACCCAGATTGATGTACCCTGCAAACTGTCTCTCAAAATTAGTGGAGAGACAAGATATTTCCACAACAAAGAGGACCTGGGGGAGTTTGTGACCACCAATCCAAGCCTGCAAAGAATACTGTAGGACATTCTAGAGAGAGAAAAGAAAATTACCAGGATTCCAGGAACAATGGCAGAAAGGCCTCAAAGAAAGGGGCAGACAGTGAAAAGAAGGAGAAAAGTAAACAAAAACAATGACAGAAAAATAGCATAGCAGAGATTAGACAGAGAAGATTGGTTATACTGCTGTCTTATTTTGACTGATTTTATTTGAATCTGGTATGCTTGAGAGTATCAAGTCTGAGAGTAGAGGTAACTACTCTGAAGATGGCAGGATTCAATAGGATACCCATTCTGGTTTGATTATTAACTGCCTTTGAAGTCCTATAATGTCTCCAATGTTAGGTTTTATTAATAGTGTAATACAATGCTAAGTTTAATTACACTGTTTGACAATATAGACAATTTTATTGAAAATAATGAGACATGATAGTAACTACCGTAGATCACCTAGTATTGTCGTTTTATATGTCCTTTTCCTTTTGTGTTTCTCAAGGAATTTGTATTGTTGGCTTGTTTTGATTTGTTTCTCCCTCTAATACAGAAAGGCTAAGTATACATGTAGAGACATACATGTGTAGAATTTCTCAATAGTTTACAAGAATGGATTATAGTTATTGTAAAGAAAAAAGGAAAAGAAAGTATTCTAAAGGATGTAAATGCATGTATGTTTAAGTGTGTAGGATTGATAACCATATTACTAAGTTTTTGTTGGATTTATGAACATAACTGATTGCAGTCTCACTGTTTAAATGTCCACTTTGTAGGCTTTACTTTTGTAATGTGAACAACTATTTATAAGAAGAAAATATGTAATTATCAACTAGTGATTTCTTACTGGTTACTATTTTTGTTTTGTTTTTGAAATTTTGTTTTATTTCTACCCTCTTTCTGTTTCAATTTTTTCTTTAAATTAAAATGCAGTAGAAATAGAGAAATGTGAAAAGATCTGTAAGCTGTTTTCAAGTTATAATAGATGACATTTTTAACTTCTTAAGTTATGTGACATACAGGACAGAAAGGGATCAGACAATGCTAGAAGTTCTGACTTGGGTGAGTATTTAGTTTTTGATGCCCTTCATGGAAGGGAGAGATAGTAGTAGAAGCAGGGAATGCACAGAATGAGTTCATTTTGGGAGTAGTTGAATTCATAACCTCTGTAAAGTGTCCACAAGAAATGCATGCAAAGATGCACAAGTCTAGGATTCAAGAGAAAGGTCCAGATAGAAGAAAGGAGAGCCATTGGAATAACTATTGTAATTGAAGCTGGCAGGTAGTATCATAGGAGATGGTGTACAGTAAGAAGAGGATTTAAAACAGCTCTTAGACTAAGCATGAAAGTTTACATAGTTCAAAAGAGAATAGAAAACTAGAAGGATTCTATGTTATGCTACTTGAGAAAAGTGTCTGTTTAGGAAAGGACACAATGATACAGTGTATCAAGTGCAGCCTAAAGACCATGCAGGTGAAACAAAATGTTCTTAAAAATTCAAAGTACCAATGTTATTAAAAATACTAGCAAAGTGCTGGGGATTTAGCTCAGAGGCTTAAGCACCTGCCTAGCAAGCGCAAGGTGGTGAATTCAATCCCCAGTCAAGAAAAAAAAAAAAAACTCTAGCAAAAGCAATGCTATCCAACAAAATTTACAGACTCAATATATTAGATAAGAAACTTCAGCTTCTTGCCTGATTCCTGCTTGCAGTTTGCAACCATCATAAACTGAAGCTCCATCATACCACCCTGCCTTGGAGCCAACTGAGTATGGACTGAAACCTCCAAGAACTGAAATTTCTAAGCTGTAAAGACTGGGAATCATACCACCCTTCATTAGCATGCAAGTCTGAATGCACATGGGATTCCCAGGTGCACCTGAAGGTCACACTGAGTTTCAGAGGGGATTGCAAGATGGCCAACTGAGTGGCGGAACCGTAAGAGAGCTTCTCTGAGGAAAAAATAAAAAATAAAAACAACTCAGATGCTGGAATCTGGCAAAATGGAGAAAGCCAAACAAAAGGAAAGGAATTCTCATGACCCAGGAAGAAACTGAGGAAAAAGAAAAAGAAAGAAGAAAAAGAAGCATGGACAGAGGGCTGGAACTGGGCAAGCCCCAATTGCTGTACTGGCACGTCTTAAATTCAGGTGACTCACGATAGAGCTGAGATCACGAGCCTGCCGAGAGTAGGGGTGGTGAGCTCCAGACCCTCGGCTGGGGGAGGCCCTGAGACGGGGAGTGGAAACAGCCAGTCAAGCTGCACGAACTTTGGTGAGTGACGGGAACTGGAATCCCCAAATCGGGAGGACTGGCTGGGTGACATTTTGGAGTTGGCCAGGGCTAGCTTGAATCAAAACCAGAGGCTGCATCTGCTGATAACTCCTAGTCCAAAGCAGATTGATGGGATCTGCTAGGGCTGGGCCACGCCCCTGGTTGAAACCCAATAGCCAGGGACAAGGCTTTCCTGGGCTAGGGGCATCCCCAGGGAATACACAAACCTGTTGAAGCATAAACTGGTTGACTGGCATAGGGGGAGGAGCCAGCTCTCAGCATGCAACTCACAGATCCGCTGCAGACTGAGGGGCTGTACTTCCCTAGCAAGTACACTGCAGGAAAACTGTAAGCAAAACGAAAGGCCCAGAGACCTCCATACCCACCCGTCGGAAGGGGGCCAGAAACATGAAAAGACAAAGAGCAAAAGGACCCCAACTGCGGAACCAGGGAAAGTGAGTTCAACAGAGGTAAATGCAGAGGAGGTTGACAGCAGCAAATCTGTAATGTCAGAGACAGCCTCATAAGAAATAAAGAAATACATCAGTGACTTCATCATCGAATTTAAATCTGAAATTCTTACTCAGGTGAAGCAAGATATAAGAAGATTAATAAAAAAAAGTCCTGGGTAATCCTCAAGTAGACACAAATGAAGGAATAGAGGAACCCAGAGAAAGGAGAGAAGCCTTTGATGAAGAATATAAACAAAACCTAGAGTATATGAAACAGATCCAAAGAGAATATCAGGAAATTTAAAAACTCCATTGAAACCTGGCAAAATCTTTTAACAGAAACTAAAGACAAGACAAAACTTGAAGACAGATTTGCAAAGTATGATCATGAAAGGAAGGAACTCTTAAAAATGACAAGGAACCAGGAAGCAATGATACAAAGGCTAGAAGATGACAAGAGGATTTATAACCTAAGAAGAAAATATGTGAATGAAGATGCAGCAACAAATACAAATGAAATAAAAAAGTCTATTCACAGAAATAATTAAGGAAAACTTCCCAAACATAGGTAACAGAAGTGAAGTTCAGATAAATGAGGCATATAGAACTCCAGCCAGCTACAACCAAAACAGATCTACACACAGACATATAATAATCAGGATCCCAGAAATCCCTCACAAGAACAGAATATTAAAATCAGTCAGAGAAAAGAAACAAATTACCTAAAAAGGAAACCTCATCAAAATCACAGCGGACTTCTCAATGCAAACCATCAAATCACAAAGAGCTTGGAGTGAAATATTCCAAGCCCTGAAAGAAAATAACCTCCAACCCAGAATGATGTACCCTGCAAAACTGTCTCTCAGGATTAATGGAGAGACAAGACATTTCCACAACAAAGAGGAACTGGGGGAGTTTGTGACCACCAATCCAAGCCTGCAAAGAATACTGAAGGACATTCTAGAGAGAGAGAAGAAAACCACCAGGGTTCCAGGAATAATGGCAGAAAGGCCTCAAAGAAAGGGGCAGACAGTGGAATCAAGGAAAAAAGTAAACAAATAACAACAGGAAAATAGCATGGCAGAGATAAAACAGAGAAGATTGGTTATATCACTGTTTTATCTTGACTGATTTTATTTGAATCTGGTATGCTTGAGAGTAGGGGCAATTACTCTGAAGATGACAGGATTCAATAGGATACCCATTCTGGTTTGATTGTTAACTGCCTCTGAAGTCCTATAATGTCTCTAATGTTTAGATTTTATTAACAATGTAAAGCAATGCTAAGTTTATATTATATTTGATGATATAGACAATTTTATTGAAAATAACTAGAGACATCATAGTGACTACCGTAGATCACCTAATGTTATGTTTTTGTATATTCTTTTCATTTCGTGTTTCTCTAGGAATTTGTATTGCTGACTTGTTTTGATTTATTTCTCCCTCTAATACAGAAAGGCTAGGTATATGTGTAGAGACTTATACATGTGTAGAACTTCTAAGTAGTTTACGAAAATGGATTATATTTATTGTAAAGGGGAAAAAAAGAAAAGAGAATATTCTAAAGGATATAACTGCATGTATGTTTGAGTGTGTGGAATTAATAACCATGTTGCTAAAGTTTTAGTTGGATGGATGAGCAAAACTGACTGCAGTCTCACTGTTTGGATGTCCACTTTGTGGACTTTAGTTTTGTAACTTGAACAACTGCATCTAAGAGGAAAGTACATAATTATCAACTAGTGATTTTTACTGGTTACCAGGTTTTTTTTGTTTTGTTTTATTTTGTTTTTGAGATTTTGTATTATTTCTACCCTCTTTCCATTTCAAAATTTTTTCTTTAAATAAAACAATTTTTTAAAAAAGCAAGAGGAGGAAAAGAAAGTGCTCTAAAAGAGATAACTGTATGTAACCTTCAGTGGTAGGATTGATAACCATGTTACTAAGTTTTTGTTGGATTGGTGAATAGAACTGTTTGCAGCCTCACTGTTTGAATGTCCACTTTGTATGCTTTAATTTTGTAACTGGAACAACTATATCCAAGAAGACAATATGTAATGTATCAAATAGTGATTTCTTCCTGTTTATTTTTTTTAATTCTGTATTGTTTCTACCCTTTTTTTCTGTTTTGCTTCCCCCCTCTTTAAATAAAGTTTAAAAAAAAAAGAAACTTCAATGAGTAGGCTGACTGTGAAGGGAAAGCATAGGCTTATTATTTGTCATTTTGTTGCTTTTTATAACAGTAGAGATTTGAGCTACATAGTATTCATACCTAGGTTGAGGTTTGCATTTGCCAGCATTTGAGTCCCAGGAATAAATTCCCATTTTGCTTTCACATTGAAGCAGGCTAGCCATGTGTCACAAAAGACTTCACTTATGGGCATACATCATTAAGGTACAGACTTTTTTATTCCCAGTAATTAATCCATTTCTCTTTTCTTTTAGATTTTGCATTGAGAGAGAATGCTAACCACGTGCAACAGGCTATAATAGAAACCGTAAGAACAAACTTCCCTGAGACGTGGATATGGGACCTTTTCAGTGTTGAGTGAGTTACTTTAGCAGCTTCCTTTCATATGTGTCTGAATTTCTATTTTCTTTTTTATTTATTAGCTTCTATTCCTGGTCATATTTGTGCAACATAAAACATTTGCTTAAATATTCTGGTCCTATTTTATTTTTTCTCTCACTGTTGTTTTTATTAATTTTTTTTAAACAGATGTTTGTTGCCAATAAATTTCACACTATCTAGTGTAAGCTGCCATGGATTTTTTAAAAATAGTATTTAAAGAAATGTGACTTTTTAAAGGTTAAATTTTATAGAAATTCAGCTCTCAAGATTTTTATCTAATGCCCTCTCAAATGCTGTAACTCACTTTTAAACTTCAGCTAATAGATTTTTCTTGCTGTGCATTAAATCCAGGTTCTTCGTTTAGCTAAAAAATGTGTTTTATCAACAACCTCTCCTTGCAGTTCCTCAGGTTCAGCAAATCTTTCATTTGTCACCCCCGACACTATGACGGAATGGGAGGCAAGTGCCTTCTGCGTGAATGGAAAGGCTGGATTTGGCATTTCTTCCACAGTCTCTCTGCAAGTCTCCCAGTCTTTCTTTGTTGAAATCGCTTTACCTTTCTCAGTGATCCGAAATGAACAGTGTGATTTGATTGTCAGTGTCTTCAGCTATCTGAACACATGTGCAGAGGTAATTTACTCCCCCTGATCTGGGGACAAAAGTCTCACAAAACTAAAAGATTCCTTAATAACTTCCTTGAATATCTATTCTTAAAGTGATACTATAAGGAGATGGCCTCATTTCCATGTTTCTCAGACAAAAGCAGTTGCATTAATTCTCAGCACTAATTTGAAGATTGCATCGAGAAAGACGTTTCCTAATGAGGCATACTCCTCCATATTTAGCTTCTTTGTGCAAATAGTAATTGTTTATCTTTTTCTTCTGTTTTTATTTTTTTTCTTAGTGCATATTTGCATTGTACAGAGCTGGTATATGTGCATCCCTCTATTTCTTGATTCTCTTTCATTGTAAACACAATCTGTCTCCTACTTTCTATCACCTGTGTTTTATTTTTCTTTTTATTTATATTTTGTGTTTCTCATATAAAGGAAAAATGCAGTATTTAAGCTTGAGTACCTGATTTATTTCATAATATTATGATCTCAAGGTGGGTTTATTTTCCTACAAATGATTCAAGTTTGTCCTTTATTATGGTACAGCAGTCTTCCACTGTGTGTACATACCAATTATCTTTATCCATTTATCTGTGAATGTACATATGGGCCACTTCCAAGATTTAACTGCTCTGAATTGTGCTGCTATAAACATGACTATGCATGTATCACTGCAATGTGTTGTGTTTAACTCATTCAACAAGATACCTAAAAAGGGAAATGGAATTGATACTTAATTTTGCAAATTTAAAACAAAATAGATGACAGATAGAATAGTAATATAAGTATTTTTAGGGCTTCCCTCCTTACCATGACTCTTTTTATAGATATCTGTTCAATTAGAAACATCTCAGAATTACGAAGCCTATATTAACACCCTAAAAAGCAATGGAAGCGATGTTATACAGGCTGGAGAGAAGAAAACATATGTCTGGACTCTCATACCTCAAAACCTGGGTAAGGGGCTATGTGCTATGCTAATTTCTCATGGAAAAATAGACTTTTTCAACTCTCTATTTATCATAAGTTTACTAAACAAGCCTCATTTTATTCCTACCATTTTTAGTTCTTTTTAAATTTTTCCTTTTTAAAAACTTGCTCCTTACAATCTAATTTCTAGTTGCTAATGTTGTGTAGAGCAAAATCATCAGTCATTTGCAAAAAAAAAAAAAGCATAATGGGACTAAAACACAATATAAATGCTAATTTGCATCATCTATCAAGTCCACATATCATGTCTCCAATGAAGCCCATGTTTTTCTTCACGCTGCCTTAATTGTTTGCACACTTGTTTCTTTACTCACAATTTATACAAAATGCCACTTATGCAAAAACTGCTTCTCAATCATGATGATCAATTATGGAAATTTCTGGGACATGGAAACTTCTCTATATCAAGGAACTCAAAAAACACACAACACTTAGATCAAACTCTTAAAATATTACCTCTCTGCATATAGTTATCTAAAATATAGAAAAATAGATTTAGTTAATTCACAGTGGAGCACACCTGTAGTTCCAAGAACTTGGGACACTGAAGTAGATGTATTGTGAATTTTGAGATCAGATTGGGCTACATAATGAGACCTGTCTAAAAAAAGTGAAAACAGAACAGAAACCAGAACAGAATAGAGGTTTAGAAGAATCTTGCTGAAGATATAACAGAAGGAAAAGTTAAGGAATGCTAACTGTGATATGCATGATACTGATTACGAGTAATTTTGAAATTGAATCATTAAAATTAACCTTGTGCATATACTCTGCAATATTTTAGCAACAAATAAGTAGTGTGTGTGTGAGTGTCCATTTTAATTCACTTATTATATAGATCTGCCTCCAATTTTTCCTATTAGGTTTAAACTTCTTTAGCTTTTTGCCTATGCAATAACTTCAAAAATGTTATCTTGGTTGCTGTGTCAGAATGTTGAAAAACCTGCTCTTTTTTTGCATTTAGAGGATGCAGTCCTAAGAGTAGAGTATCAAAAATTTTCCAAAAGGAAGAAACAATGAACAAAACACATTAGCGGAAAAAACCAACAGTATATCTGGTTATGTACATAAGTACATATTTAATGTTAAGCCTTACAAGTAACTTCTCTAATCCTCTAATTTTTAAAAATAAGGAAAATTATCATCAGTTTTACTTACATAATGTGGTATCATAGGAAGTTTAAAAAAATCAATGGATTGCTTTTTAGTCCTTAATTTAAATCCAGTTATTTTCTGCTGTATCATATACTACTTGTGTTTGTTTGATTTTGGAAATGTTAGGTATTCCAGTTATCTGATATTATATGCTAATAAAATCATAAGTTACATTTACAAATAATATTAAAAATTTGACTCAGATATCTTTGTAAAATGTTACTTTTCTTAAAAATTCTTAAGTTCTAATTAAATAAATGTAATGATAAAAACAGGTAAATGAGAAAAGTGATGCCTTAATATGAGGAATCTTAAAATGGGTAAAACATATCATCCTAAATTACCTCCACGCAGGAGAAGAAACAAATAATTTGTTCTAAAGCATTAATAATTTTATAGAATTTCCTTCATCCAATTCAAAATAAGATTCAAAGAATTTGAAATCATTTCCCATTATACAAAGGCCAGTGGTCACTTTAACTCATATTTGGAATATTTTCCATATTTTCCAGGTAAAGTGAATATCACTGTAGTTGCTGAGTCCAGACAGAACAGTGCCTGCCTAAATAAAGCAACTGAACAGCAAAATCTAAACTGGAAAGACATCGTTGTCAAAAGCATATTGGTAGAGGTTGTACATGCAAAGCATCACACTTTTCTTGATGTGAAGCAGGCAGCATCTAAGATGTTAGATCTGGAAACACGTCACTGCAGAGACCTTATTTTTCAGTCTTTTTTTTTTTGACAGGAAATGTGTCCTTTTAAATAGACTGAAACATCACTGATCTCATCCTTTCTCTAATACCTCACACAAGAGAGTAAAACTTACTCAACATGGACTTGATCTGGGGATGTCTGGTGCTTCCTATATATCCATTCCTCTTCCTTTTCTTTTTTCAAGTGATCTTCAAATGTAGTGGCAAATCTACTTGTCCTATGCTCCTGATGAGCTGTTGCCCTCAACAGGACTCAGTGCTTGACAGGGAGCATTCTTGCCTCACCTACTGGCATGTCCCTACTCTATAGCATCATTTGCTTTTTCTATTGAAGATGGTAGAGAGATGCAGAGATATTTAGAGTGTCACTCCATGTCCAACCTAAGGGTGTTGGTAATGTGTGGTGACTTCTAGATATAAACAAAAGGATAATGACAAACCTGGCCACCCATGCCTAAGGGAACTAATATCCAGATTCATTGTCTCATTATTTGTTGTGCTTGGTTTTTATTTATTTATTTATTTATTTATTTATTGCTTACTCTTTGACAGCCTGAAGGTATTGAAAAAGAAGTGACCCAGAGTTTTTTTATTTGTACAAAAGGTAAGAGGATTTTTGAAAATAGCCAATTAGTCCCAAAGAAATTTTATCAACCAGGTCAGTTTATTTCTTCTCCTTTTACATTAATCCACTTGCCATGTCATTTCATTTTAAATTCCTCTTAAAAGATTACCTTATCTCCTACCTGATCTTCATTATATAATTTAAGCAAATAAAAAATATGCCTAAGAAATATTTTTAAAACTGGTAGCATCCTTCTGCCTCAATATACTTTTCTCATCTTGTATATGCTTAGCTCCTCTTATCATATAACCACTACACAATATGGGTCAATGAGAAATCAGGAGCATGTTACAATGTTATATAAATATTCTTTGCCCTGGTGCTTTTAGGATTAAATCATCCATAAATATATTACTGACCCTCAATCATCCTCTTTATGTCCATTTGAAGTACTATTTCATCTGGTTAATTGTGATTTGATTTTAACACTTAATCAGAATCTATAAGCTATACCTTTTGTGTACATGTTTTTATACATCCTGGTCAGTAGTTTTTATATTTTTATGTTTTTACATTTTTATATACATAAGTGTTTTAGGCTCTAGATTAGTGGAAAATGGAGACACAGACTTTTTCTAAATGTATTGACATTGTAAACTTGACTGAGTCCTCAATTTTATTTTGTCTAACAAGCTATTTGTAGAACAAAAATAAATAATGGAAGCATTAAGTGTTTGCTTTTAAAATCTACTGCTATTGTTTATAAAATGAAGTCTTCACTTTATTTTTAAATGATATTTTTCTTTTCAGGTACCAAAGCCTCCAAGGAGGTAGTGTTGGACTTGCCAAATGACATAATAGAAGGATCTGCCAGAGCCTTTTTAATTGTCACGGGTAAATTGATTAAATTTTGTTTCCTACTGATATAAAAGCCTTGGTAGAGATGGTTTCAAAAAATTCCTATAAAAACAAATAGAGAGATTTTCTTAATATATCAATTGGAGGAAATCATTGTACAGACCATGCTCTATGCTTGTTTCCATATAAGAGCTGAAAGATCCATTTCCAAATCTATGCCTATATGAAACACTAATCCTGGTAGATGATAACTGGTCTTCAGAAAAAAACAACATATTATAATCATTATTCCAAAATATTAGACTCACTTACCAGAAATCAGAATAAGCTATGCATGTTAAAGATATTGGGATTTTCCTCTAAAGGGGAAATATTTTCTAAAAGGCAAACTTCTTATCATTAACAAGTTCTATCATTAACACTTTTTGGAGAGGGATGATTACAGTTTGCATTTCATAGGGCCAGCTTCTCAAAAACCAAACAAGCAAGAGAGCAAATGAACAAATAAATGCATTTTTCTAGCTTCCTGTTTTGTCTGGTAATGAAAATTTCAGAAATTTTTTTTTGTATCAGAAATCCATTTAATTTATTCCTCAAGGCTGTCTTCCTTTATGATACTTTATGAAGCTTTTCCTCGTTTCCACATTTTAGAATCAGTAAAAAATATTTATTTGCACCATGTCTCTTTAATATATGTTTATTAATGCTGAGATGGCTACTATAAGCAATATGACTCTCTGCTTTTCCTTTTTAGGCGATATTCTAGGAATTGCAATGCAGAATCTGGAGAATCTGCTCCAAATGCCCTATGGATGGGGAGAGCAGAATATTGCCCTTTTAGCTTCCAATACCTATGTCCTTGACTACCTGAGAGCTACTAAACAATTAACAGAGGAAGTTAAATCTAAGGCGTTCTTTCTCTTATCCAATGGTGAGATGATTGAAGTAGTTTCTACCCATAATAGGTGAAATACACATTCCCCATTATTAAAATGTCATAAAGCTGTTCTCATACAGTAACCCAATAAAGCAAGTGTGGACCTGAACTTACATACTAGTGAGTCTTAGCTGTTTTTTTATGTCAAAATTTGTATAGTCATTTAACTTTATAACTGAGAATTGCAATAGTTCAAATTATGAACTCAGTGATTTTTTTAATGACTAGTATCTTGCCTGTTGTTATTGTTAATAGTTGTTGTAAATGAATCATTTACTGACTTTGGGTATATTCATTTATTTATATATTATTGCAATTATGATCTGACTTAAATGTAGAAAGAGAGTATATGAACTGTAAAATATAATGTCAAAGAAAAGCCAAGAAATGATTGTCTGGGGTTCTTTAAGAAAGGTAAAACTGAATGAAGTAAAAGGCCATAAAATAATAAGTTTGTAAGTTAAGTATATTTGTATGTTGTCATCAAAATTTTATAAAGGAGTTTTTTCTCCATTAGATATAGAGTACTTATGTAGATATAAATTTCAGAGATTATAATTGAAAGGATTGTTCTAGAAATTTTCTTAGGTCTAGCTGCAAAATTCAGAGTTTGTCCTATGCTGTTCCTTTTTTTTTCCTTTCTTAGGTTAAAAAGCAATTTCCTACTGTGTTGTATTTTAGGTTATCAACAGCAGTTGTCTTTCAAAAACGTTGATGGTTCATATAGTGTGTTTTGGCAGAGGAATAAGGAAGGAAACCTATGGTGAGAGATTAAATTTTTATTTTCAATAATACACAAATCACCTGAGGAGGAATTATAAGAAGGTGAAGGTTCAGTTCCGTGGAGGTTTAACAGACAAGTGGATTTCAAAGTGAATTTTCAGATAAGAAGCAGATAAAACCACAATATTTGATTATTCTTAATCTGTGACAGTCTACTGAGAGTCTTGTGCAGTTTTCTTAGCTGTATGGTCATTTCATGGCAGCTCCCTATATCTGTAGCTGGTTAACTTCATGGAAAATGGTTCCCCTTACTCTGTGCTTCTCATGAAGCTATATTGATTCGGAAAAATTAAACTAGAAGGCCCCAAATTATCTGTCTACAACAGGTCACTCTCCATGTATGTATAATTGACTGTAGAGCAAGGCCTTTGGATGTAAATAGCCTGAAAAGAGTACACTCTAATTTGTATAGAGACTTATTCAAAATTGTTTCTCTGACCCTAAAGAGCCACTATTGATCAATACTTGTTACAAACAGTATTGGACAAGCTGAATGAATCCATTACACAAAGGTAGCAATAGGGTTGAAATTGATAAGCAATTGGTATCATCATGTCTATTTAATCTAACTTTTGCTTTGATGATCTGCACTACAGGTTCACTGCCCTTACTTATAAGACATTTGAGAGAATGAAAGATTATATATTCATTGACGAAAAGGTTCAAAAACAGACCTTAATCTGGCTTTCAAGTAAACAGAAAGCAAATGGCTGCTTTGAAAGTGATGACAATATGTCCAACCATGCTGGGGAGGTGAGAAACTAATAGCATGAGGCTTTTTTTTATTAATCCATGTTACTCCCTTCCCTTATCTCTTGCTAACCACAATTGATCATTTTGTGTGTGGGTGGATCTTGTGCCTTCTGAATGTGCTGTAGTCATGACCTTGTGGTATACTTGTTGACAGCCGCATTCCTGCTGTATGCGTATGTAATCACAGCCTGGCTATAATTCCTCCTCAGTGTTTTGTCTGTCTTACTAAGTCTTTAATCCATACACAGAGTCAGCCCTCTGTAGTAAGTAAAGTGGAAAAGAGGAGAGAAATGAAAACTTAGAGAAAGAGCATCCCTAAATTTGGGAGCGGAAAACCCTATTCTGAAGAAGAAGGTCTTGAGTATAAGAACAAAGTAAGTTCATTCCTAGTCACTGGTGATGAGAAAGTTTCAGGGAGACTACCTGGTAGTTTGCATTGTTCAGAGAAGCTAGCTTTTCCAATACCTTCTCACAGAAAAGCACACTGGCCAAGCCTGCCTAGGCCACATTGCGCATGAGGTGAAGTATGTTTTGGTGGGATCTACCCTTTTACTTTACTTTTCTTGTCCATATTTGGATAAATCACTAAATATTTTTCTTCCTTCTGACTCTTTTTCTTTAAAGATAGAAAATTGCTGTCCACCTTCATTTCTTTTCTTTTTTATTCCTCTAACTTTGTTAGGAATATTCCAAAAGTTGAAAATGTTCAAAACCCCTTCTTATGATAGCTTAGCTTTCCCTGACACTCCATGAAATTTCTTGAGCTTTTGTTCTGTGTTCTTCATAATCACCCCTCCCACTCATGGACTGTGGGCTATAAATTTAATCCACTTCAAAACATGGATGGATTCTATGGCATTTAATTTTACTTTCAATAGTTGGCAAGGAGTGAATGTCTTTAAGTTGCTTAAATCTCTTCTTCATTCTGATATTAGTATGTAAAAAAATCAAAGACTTTTTTTCATGTTCTTTTCTGTAACATCTTCTGTTTATCTTTCTTCTTCTTAGATAAGTTACTGATCACTGCCTTGTCTTATTTTACCAAATCCTTTGTCTGTGTTGTATAGTTAGCCCTCTGTGTCCATGCATACCAGAGGCATGAAGTCAACTGAACTCAGACTGAGGGACTACACTTGAACTGAACTTGTACAAATTTTCCCCTCTGTATTCCCTAAACAACACAGTATAAGAACTATTTGCATAACATTGTGGTTTGAACATCCATGGGTCTTGTTATCCTCAGGTGACCCAGAACCTGCCCTCCATGAGTATCTATGAACAGCTATAATTAAATGTGTGTGTTTAGGGGGCCAGGTATTTTCAATTAGGAGAAAGAAAGAAGCAAGAGCAAAGTAAAAATACTCCTTTAGAATGTTGACCTCACCTGTTACATTTTGAAAGTGTTATAGACCACCATATTTTATTTTCATGTCCACCATGGGTTGCTATTTCCATCTTGACAACTTAGTTTCTCAGAAATATCTCTTTTCCTTTTTTAAAAAAATCATGTTTTGCTTAAATAGATGAAATGAGAGTTTCCTACTAGGAATAGGATTCCTGTCTTACAGTGGGTCCCAAATGCCACTTGTTTGTTGTTTCTATCAGAATCACTATAATCACCTTCATGTCTTGTTGAGTTTTTAAATCATATTGTCTTGAGTCCTGACTTACATATGTTTAAATTTCTCAGGAGATGCATATGTACAATTTTCAAACCACATTATGTATAATATTTTCTGATTTTTTATTGTAATAATCTTTCAGGACTGACTACTGCAACTTCCCAAAGTACTTTTACAGGGATATTTTAGGGAGGTTTATTAACCAATTTGTTTCAATTCAAAAAAAATTCTCTTTTTTCACATTAATATCAAATACAGTTAGAGTTGTATGAATTACTTGGAATACATATATAATACCAATCACATTAAATATTAATATGCCATTAAATATATTTAAAATTTTTATGATTTATGTTTACATTGGACTTTAATGGATTCTTGCTCAAGAAGCATTGCTATTAATTATCTAATTTTAATATAACACATGTTTGGGACCCAGATGTACCTCAGTAGTAGAATACTTGACTAGTTTTTGTGAATACCTAACTTCTAATCCACAAAAACACCACAAAAAAGAAAAAAATAACCACATTCAGGTGTTTTTATGAACAAGGGCCTTCATTCCATTATTTCTTTCATAGTTAGTTTCCTTTCAGAAGAATAGCCTTTCTTTGGTGCCCTCCCATCCAATATGACTCTGTTCTTTTTTTCTTAGAGTGGAGATGAAGAAGCCATTGTACTCACCGCATCTATCATTGTGATGTTCCTTGAAGCTGGGCTCAATTCCACTGTATGGATTCCCATCATCATTTGGCTTCAGTCACCTAAACACACATTAAATAGACTACATGCTGAGTGATTTGGAATTCTTAGACTGTATGATACATCAAGAGAGTGTTTCATCCATTTCTATCTTTAAATTGATGCTGTTTTAATTTTCATTCATAGACTCTTTTGATAAACAGTGTTTTCCTTTGGGAAAATATATTTAGCATACACACTCAAGTTTTCACACAATTTCAGGTATTCACATATCTGCTAAAGTTCAGGCAAGAATCTGAAATTGAGACCCTCTGTTCTAAGTAAATTTATAATTTTGAATTATTTCTTTATATACATCCAATGAGTAAACATTTACAATCTAAATGAGATTTATACTGGCTATCTCTCTATCCACAGTTCAGATTGTCTGATTCCAAAACCTATCCCTAAATTAAGAGGTAGGAGTTTTTAGGATCATTGGCATATCTTGAAAAACATCTATAGAAATGTAAATCTGTATTTAAAACATCAAAGTAAAATAACTTAATGTTAAGAATAAATTTACCTGCTTTCTCACATAGAAGAAATTTATGTTATAACCAAAATTTTCTTACAACATTATAGTATATAACTATCATTTTCTTACAACAAAACTTTCTTTCTTATATACTAACAAGAACATTACAAATTTATTTTAATCATATTTTTAAGATATATTACATATGAGTAATATTAATAGGTTTGCCTGTAAAATGTACTTCAAGACTGTCTTCTATACATTATAAACTATGATGAGCTTGAATATGCAGAGAGCTTATAAAACAGTCAGGTGTCTTTGTAAAATATATGTTTTCTCCTCACTAGTTTCCTGCTTTAAGAAATGGGCTCTTTTGCCTAGAGGACGTCTTGGAAAGGGGTGTCACTAACGGCTACACTCAGGCAATCCTTGCCTACACTTTTGCATTAGCTGGAAAAGAAGAGCAAGTGGAAGCCTTGCTCCAGGTCCTGGATCAATCTGCCACAAAGAAAAGTAAGTTGGGTCATTCATTTTAGGGAGTGGAAGATGACCTTGAAACAAACCTTGATGAGATTTTCTAAGCAATCATATTGAAATCCTTACTTCACCTGTACGTTCCTGTTTCTTTTCTGGAATTCATAAGTGTGCTTTTATCTTGAAATAATATAATGTATTTTACATTTCACTATTTTTCATTTCTGACAGGCCCAGCTCAAATAAGTGTAGTAAAGGAAACCAAACAGAGTTCCATGCCATGAACAATAATAGCTACTTTTGATCTTAAGGGGTTGCTAGTTGAGACTATATTAGTTGACCAATTTATAATAATAAAATGCCACGAATAGGTTAATTTAAAAACTTATTTTCTCACTGTTCTCACAGGTAAAAGTCTAATATCCAGATGTCAGGAAGTATGGATCTTTTCTTTTGTAGATGGATGTCTTCTCTCTCTGTCCTCACATAGTTTTTCTTCTGTAAGTGTGAATCTCTGGGGGCCTTTTGGTGTAAACAAATTTTCCCTTCCTCAAAGGACCACCTAACTGGATTACACCTCACCCTAAAAGACTTACTTCCATTTAATGACCTTTTAAAAAGCCCATCTCCGATGCAGGATGCAGACACCTTGAGGTCCCAGAGGAGAAGGCTTCAGCATATGAATTTTAAAGGAACATAACTTGGTTCAAAACAGAGACCAGGAATGGAATTTGCATTATCTATCTGTGTAACTTTGTAACAACTTGTTATAAGAGCCATGTAAAAAAGTTTTTTCATAGTGACTATGTGAAGTTCTTCCTTTTTCTCAGATAATGTGATATACTGGGAGAAAGAAAAGAAAGCCAAAACAGACAACTTCCCACCCTTTGTCTCCTGGGCTTCTACTGAGACTGAAAAGACTTGTTATGTGCTGTTGGCTGTACTGTCCCGAAGAACTCAGGACTTAGCCTATGCTAGTAAGATCGTGCAGTGGCTCGTCCAAAAGATAAACTCCGATGGAAGCTTCACTTGCACTCAGGTGACTGATGCAGACCTGACATTAATTACATTGCAGGGGATTCTGCTCTACAGCAAGCTTAAGTAGTAAAGATAATCACAAAATTTCACCTTCTAGGTTGAAGAATATTTTATGTTTTAATCCTATTTTTTGGATAACAATTATTTATGGACAGTTATGATGTATCAAGCATCCTTAAGGAAATCTCTATATACAATAAGTAAAATGAGACCTTTATACCCTAGCTGTAGTTTCCTTTACACACCAAAAATAGAATGCAATTTTAGAACATATTTTTGGCATAGTCATCAGAATCTTAGTACATTAGACATCAGACAGTGCTGTACTCAGGCTATACATCAACCAAAAAGAAAGATTTCTCCCTAATTCTATAGTATATGCAATGGGCAAGAAACCTGAAAGGAATGAATAATAAGAGATGAATTAACCATTAAATTAACCATAAAATCAATAATTTTTTCAGGGAAAATTGAAAATGTGAAGAAATGCAGATTTATTTTTATGAGGAAAATGCTCATTTCTCTCTTTTTTTTAGTCTTAGTTTTTTTAGTAAAACTATAGACTAATAGTCTTCAAAGATCTTCTAATTCTCTTTCCTTCTTTTTTAAGAACAGGTACATTAAAAATTCATCCAGTAAATACAACACATAATTTTAAAATATACTTCAACTTCACAGTCAGTTAAGAAAATGAAAAAGAAGAAGAAATGAAGGGAATAAAAAGGAATGAAGAAAGATAGAGAAAGGAGAAAGAGGCAGAACAATGGAAGGCTCGGGCTGTTTCGCAGAGCACCTTTGAAATTCTGACCCTTGTTCTGATGAAACCTTTAGTCTGCCCAAAAGAACTGATACAGGGAGCTCTAGAACACAGGTTTGAAAGCTGGAATGAGCGGAGGTAGAAGAATGTGTTGGAGGAAATTTCCCCCTCATTCTTAAAAAAGTATCCACCCTGGCTTCCATGCAGCTTTGTTTGTTTGTTTGTTTGTTTGTTTGTTTGTTTGTTTGTTATAGGGTCTCACTTACTAGTTCAGACTGATCTTGAACTCAGTAGGATCCTCTTGCCTCAGCCTTCCAAGTGCTAGAATTATAAGCATGTGTTGCCACACCTAGCTCCTTCAGGTTTAAATAGCGTAAACTCTTACAGATTTCCCAGCTACATAATTTCACAGATCACTGTCCAAAGCCAAGGTCTTCAGGAGAATAGGTCCCTGAATATCTAAAGGTCTAAAGCCACAATGACAAATAGAATTTAAGGATGAAGAAAGGGCCAAAGCAAAGAATACAGTTTGAGGGTTAAGGCAGAAAACAGCGTTAGACAGAAAAAGGCTACAAGACAAGTGTTCTAAATACTGGATTTAACAGTTTTTCCATGCACCAGGAAGGCAAAGCTGAGACTGCAAATGGATCAGGACCCCAAGAAGACAGGGAAATTTGGGGTTGAAAAGAGAAGTTGGGAAAAAAAGAAGAGGCAGCTCAGCAGCAAACTGCAGCAGTAACTAGCAGACCTCTGTCTTTTCTTTGAAGTTGAGTGTCACCTGAGGTACTGCAAGGTCACCAGATTATACAACAGCTTTACTTTCAGAGTTGTTTTCAAAGGCATAGGTTATGTTTTATCAAATCACAAGTAAATATATGTTTTATTGTTCAGTATATTACTTCTTAGTGTTCTGTTGACCTGTTTTAGGAATTCACAAGTCACTGTCTATGAATTTATTGGAAGATTGTAGTCAAATGAACACTCATATATAATCACAACAGCTTGTACTGTTCTTTACAGGACACAACAGTCTGTCTTCTTGCCATAACCAGCTACATGAAATTAATCTTCTCTAATGATCGAAACACAGTCACCTTTATAAGTGAAGAATCTGTTGAGATTTTCCAGGTTAACAAGGATAACCGCTTACTGGTTCAAAGTTTAGAACTAACAAAAGCAGATGGACAATATACAGTCGATGTGGAGGGACAAGGTTGTACATTTATTCAGGTAATAGAAATATTCCTAAAAAGAAGGGAAATGTTTGCCAATGAAAATCCAGTTTAGTTATTATATATGAAACATGATTTTGGCATTTTGCATGACTCTGTTTATCTCTACTCTTTCTCTCATTTCTTCCCTAATCAATCACAGAAAGTGTCAGTTATTTTGTGAAGAGTTACTCTCTTTAAGTGTGCCTGGATAACAGAAGCTTTTTCAAGTATTCTATCTTTCTATTTCTACAAAAGATAAAATTCTTTTTCAAGTATTTTATCTAGCTTAAATCATGCTGTTAAAGACCATGTGTCTGTTGAAAACTAAATTCAATGTAGCCTGATTCTCTGATGAGAAAACTGTAAAGCACATAAGTAATGGAAGTACTACATAAAAATAATAGATCCTTTGGTTCTTACTACAGAATGAGTTTTCTCTTATTTGATGTCTGTTCTAGGCCATCCTCAAGTTTAATGTGCCACTACCCAAAAAATCATCTGGATTTTCCCTTTCTTTGGAAATTGTAAAGAACACCTCTTCAGATGTATTACAGACTAATTTTGACCTTACAGTGGCCCTCAAGTAAGTGTCAAAGTCTGATATTAACTCCAAAATTAGAAAGATAATATATCAAGAAATGAGTATTTTAAACAGGAATGGAAAGACAAAATAGGAATGATTGCAACAATGGTGATGATGATGATGATGATGATGATGAGAATGATGATTTTATTATATATACATCACAATCCCTTCATATCTGTCTTTGTAGACATTACATAGAGGTAAAATTTATACATTTAGTGCAATATCAGCTAAATCAGAGCTAGGATTATGAGCGAGAATAATTTACACTCTATGCAAATATACTTTGAAAGCTTTTGCTACAATGACTTTCCCGCACTGCTTTTATGTTTTTTTCATAGGGAGGTGTTGCCAGTTTGGGGCAACAGAGATAAAAGAACTTCCTCCTCAAGACAAGTTCAGACAGCCCTATCGTAGAAAGACAGCAAATGCTTATTTTATACTTAAAAAGACTAAAATTCAGATTTTCTTTACTTTTTTGAAGATAAAATAATCCTCTCAAATTTAAATACGATTTACAGAGTCTAGATTTTAGCCTAAGTTCCCATGCAAGTTAACACTGAGTAAAATTATTCTGGGAGACTTTTCCTAAGATTTCTAAATATAAAATATCTAGAACATCAAAATTTTGAATTAAATACACTGTGGAAATCTTAACTTCAGGTCCAATGATGCTATGCAGAAGCAGAATCAAGACTTAGAATACTTTCTGGAGGCAAATCCCCTTTATATTGTCCAACTAACTGTCTTTGAAACAAAGATCTCTAGGTGTTGACTAAATGTAATGCCAGAATGAGTCAAAGAAATTTACAAATGAGTAAGTTTTGTTGCAAGTTCTGACTCTGAGATCTTAGTTGTGCTTATGAGAAGGATTTGTTAGACTCAGATAATTCTTTATCTGCTCCAGCATATGTTGTATGTCTCCTCATCCATTGTCACACAGTTGTGATTGTTCTAAGTTGTTTGAAGATGGCTTTCCTTGAGTTTCTCCACTTCTGTTTTCACCTGTGCTCCATACTGTACCTTCCGGCCTCACTGATATAAGTCACTTTCTAAATTGATGAATGAGCTAGTGGGCTTTTTTCTTTTTCAATTTCAGATATACTGGGACTCACAATAACCCTGATGTGGTCCTTGTGGATGTAAAGATGCTCTCGGGATTTACCCCAATCCTGTCATCTATTGAGCAGGTAGATACTAGAAGCATTATCTTTCAGTACAGCAAAATTAATAGTGTACTTAGAAAAACTAAATAAAACCATAGAATTCTTCACTTAGATGAACCTCAATTTTCACAATTGTATTTTCACAATTGTATTTTCACTGTAATGAAACATGAGGATTGATGTTCATAATTTATAGCAAAAGTTATTATTTCCCAAGGTTTGTAATGTATTTCTTTATTTGGTTTCTGCGTGTGCTTACAAAAACTTTATGATGCAAGGAAAATCTCATAAAGCAGAACCTGACAAAACAAAAACCATGAGCATTCATTCTGCAGTGATACTTTCATGTATTTTAATATCTACTCCCCACCCTTTCCTGCCAATTTTTTCAAAGCTTGAAAACAATGGCCATGTAATGAAGACAGAAGTCAAGAACGACCATGTAATTTTCTACTTAGAAAATGTAAGTTCATCAATACTGGTTTTCTCTCATGGATTTTTTTTCCATGAAAGGGTAGTCAAATGCTTTGGTTTCTTATAGCTATACATGATAGGATCATGAAAATATGGGACCCAAAAGATGACAAGTGTTCTGTCCCACTGATCAACTTTCCCTGCTAACACTCATTGATCTTATGTTACAAACCCTTACTTCCCTGAGTAGACAAATCTGAAGTTGAGAAACATTATCTTCACATTTTTATCTCTCATATTATCTAACATAGTTAGGCTACATAATAGATATATAACTCTTTTATAGTTTAACTTGAACATCAATGAAAGCTGGCATAATTTCTTAAAAATTCACTGCAATTAAATATATTTGAGGTATACAGTGTGGTGTTTTGATGAGCATTTACACAGAAAATTGGTTAGTTAGGCTAATTAACATGTTCATCTCTTAATATAATTACCTGTTTTATGTGATTAAAAACACTATTGATCAACACTCTTGACAAATTTCAAGTATACAAAGAGTATTAGCAACTATAAACCTCAAAGTACATACTAGAATTTTAGAAAACATTCATTCTAATAATCAAGACTTTATACTTCTGACAAGCATTTCCCCCATTTTTCCTCCCCTGGTAACAATCTCTGTACTCTCTGCAACTATGAATTTAACTTTTAATGTTCCATTTCTAAGCATGATCACATATTGTATATTACTCTCATAAACATTTATATTCCTCCATTAAACTAAATCTCTTGCACTTCATTGAGAAATGGGAATTAAAATTCCACACAATTTAACGTCAACTAAATCATTTTTCTGTTGTGTATGATAATGGTCATTCCAGATCTCTTGAACTGGATTGACAATGAACTGGAAACAATTCTGTCATTTTCCTCTTTCGGACTTACTATGATGTATTTATAATTTGCATCTTTGTAGGATTTTGATACAGCAAACAGTTTCACTTTTTCTGTTGAGCAAAGCAACCTTGTGTCCAACATTCAGCCAGCTCCAGTCATGGTCTACAGATACCATGCAAAAGGTAGGCAAACATCAGTGGTCTAATTCTATGAATAAAAGAGCTACAAAAACAAGTCTGAGCTATTCCGTTTCCCAAAGTCAGCCTGTGTTCAGATGAAACAATAGACAGTTTTACTGTGTATCAATGACATGTTTTTTCCCATAACTTATGCTTGAGGCAATCTCCAGTTAATAAAGTTTTCAATATTTAGAATGTTTTTGATTTATAATGTGAAAAGGTTCCCCTTTAACTTGACATACTAGTCATATAATGGCTCCAAGTCTTTTTGTTGTGGTCATTTTTGTTCTGCCAAGACCTACCATGTTATGCTATCTTTATGGACTTTGATTTAAGATTGGAGTGGACAGTATTTTGAAATATTATAGGAAATTTGTGAAATATTACTTTCCAAACAATTAATTACTAACACACTGAAGTGACCATAAAACAATTCTGTGGAAATTGGTACTTTTAGTTTCTTAATGAGTCTCATATGAACTTTGTCAAGTATTCGAATTCTGTCTCCTTCATTTATTAATTGAATGCATTTTATCAAGTAGCAAATTTTAGTGGAATGTTTATGGATTTATAAACTAGAGATTCTTGCTTCCTTGAAAATTATTGAAAAATTTGGATCTAGTGTGCCTAGGTAAGCTGATTAAAGACAGTTGGAGATTTAGTAAAGATGCTTGTTCCTTTATTTTCCAGATGAATATGCCTTTGATTCTTACAACATTGATAATATTTCTGTTTCCCAGTGAGACACAGAGAAGAAAAGGGTAAGGAAATTAACATCATAGGCCATTGAAAATTTATCTGGTAAGAAAATTATAAAAATAGAAACCTAGTTGGGAATATAGCTCAGTGGCATGAGCACCTGCCTGGCAAGTATGAGGTCATGAGTTAAATCCCTGGTACAGGAAGAAAGGAAGAAAGGAAAGAAAGAAAGAAAGAAAGAAAGAAAGAAAGAAAGAAAGAAAGAAAGAAAGAGAGAGAGAAAGAAGAAAACTAGAGAAACAAAGAGAAGTCTTTAATACTTCATACAGTTTGTATTGCTGTATGTAATACATTGATACTCTGATAACCATTAAAATTTTATTAATTCCTTAAAATAGTGTTAAAGTTTTCACTGCTATGTATATAGTTTTTATTGATCTTCTCATTTTTGTTTTATAAATTGATAGATCAAATATGTATGCATATCTATTTCTATGCTTAATATATCATATGTGTATTTGTATATATGTGTACATATATACACGTTTTGTATCTATCCATCTATATATACATACACACATTTATCATTTAAACTGTGTTTTAAATTCTAGGTGGAAAACTATTTCTTTAACAAGCTCCTCTTCTGTATCATCTTAAGAGAGAATCACGATGTACCACAGATCTTGAATAAGCCACAAGCTACCATGTCTTCTTGTCAAATTTTTTCTCTTTTCTATCCCATTAAATGTTATGATTTCACATCTGAGTGCAATATTTTCTTTTCTTCTGATACTTCATTAAGTTTTTATTCTAGAAAATTCAGGGTTTTTTTGCTAGAAACTTGAATAATTTATTCTGTATTCAAGTTTTAGATATTGTGGCATACAGAATAGGAATCCTCTAGTATCTAGAGAAGGAGGTACAGGAAAGAAGAGAGACTAAGTGAAAGTTGAAATGGACTCTCTGAAAGGTCAAGGGAAAAAAAATAAACACCCAAACACAAGAAAACCCTTAGACTCTTCTCAGTTAAAGATTACCAAAAAGAAGGAAACAGTAAACAATAGTCACAAATTAAGTGATGAATTATTTGAGATCATACACACAATAGAATGCAGTTAATCAAAGGGCATTTTGTCTTTTAAAAATCATTCCATTGTTCTGGTCATTCAACTTATTATTGAAAATAGTACTAAATAACTATTCCATATAAAAATACTATAATAGTGTTAATGCATTATTACAAAAGTCAATTTATATCCTGACAAGGAATAGTGACTGAGTATTACTTTTCAATGATAAGTTATACAGAATTGTTATGAGAGTAGTAATACTCAAAAACTATTCTTTGCCATGATTTATACCATTGATAACTGTAGAATAATAATCATACAACTGATGAGATATATTCTATCAGTTCTGCACCTAACCAATATACCAACAAATGAATGTCACACAGCACAAACTAGATTTCCTTCATTTTCCTTGAAACTTTATCTCAAATGTACAATAAAAGAGTCTTATTTTCCTTGAGTTATATCTTTGAATATTCATACATACTGGGGTTTTTGTGAAAAATATGAGTGCTGGTATCCAACATAAATGTTTGACATGCCATGCTTTGGTGAATAGGAGTGTAAAGGTATACAGAAATTCTTAACATGGTGAAATAAACTTGCATAACATTCACATGCATGGACACTGAGAAGTTTATTATGAAATCAGTTAAAGGACATATTTGTTTACATCTCAGTTGTAATTTAGGTACAAGAAGCAGCACACAATGTCAGGGAAACTGCAAGAATAAACAAGTCTATCTTCAATTGAAATGAGTCATATTTTATGTGGTATATATATATTTTTATGTACTATATAATTGTACAAGAGAATTTATTAGGTAGGCTAACAGGATCAGAGGTGAGAATGTCCACAGTTGCTGTCTGTGTGCTGGAGAGCTGGAAGAACCAGTATATGTTCATTTCATAAGCCACAGAAGAGCAGGGATTGAGGACACAGTGCCAGTCCACAAGTAAAGAAATGGAAGCTCCCTGTACAGTTGCCAGTATGAGTCTGCATTGGGATCTAACAATGAATGAATATAATAATATAAAAAAATAAAATGGATATCCTTATGGGTCTTAATTCTAATGCAGGAGACCATAGAATCACACAATGTAACAACAGATTGACTATGTATAGGAAAGGAGGAATTGATGAGTGATATAGGAACTATACAGTGTAGAAAGGGATTAGAGGATCTAGAGCTTCCTAGGAGAACAGAAACAGGAGAAAGACTGAGAAACTAAAGCTGATGGTTAAGGATAATCTCATTAAGAAAGTGGCTGGAGAAAAAGTTCTGAGGAAGAGGAAGAGGCTAACCACATAGATATCTGAAGAAAAACTATTCCTGGCTATGGAATCGGCTAGCAATCATCTTTTTTTAAAAAGTCCCCTAGGTGGAAGTGTGTCCTCATTTTCACAGCAGCTAAAGTCACTGTGGCTGGAGCTGAGAGAGAAAAGAAGAACACACAGTAGCAGGAGGTGAGGAGACAGACACCATAATGGAGAGCCGGGGCAGGCCGAGGATGGAGGCCAACATTAGGACTTTAGCTTTCAGTCTGAGCAAAATCGAAATCACTTCAGGGTTTCAGATTGGAGAGGAAGATGACCTAGTATTTTAAAATTAATTACTGACTGCTGTGTTGGAAATACCCTGTCAAAGTGCAACAGTAGAAGTGAGGAGACCTCACAGGTAGACTGTGCCATAGTAACACAGACAAAGGAAATGTTAGCTTGGGCCAATGTTGAAGCAGGGTAAGTAGGAAAACGGGTTCAGGTTCTAGATATGATTGGGAACAAACAAACTAGTCCAGCAACAAACTTCAGATCCTCCTTCCTCATCTCCCATCCCTCCAATGTAATGCAGTAGTCAAAATAAAAGGTCTTGAAAAATGCACTTGTCCGTGATTATGGTTGCTCACCAGATAGACTTTCCCCTTTTTTAAATTTAAAGAACTTGTGTTCTACTCAGACCTCAGGTGCTATGGATGAACTGTAATTTTCCTAAACCATTATATCATCATGTAGGTTAAATTCCATGAGTTGCATCTCCAAGATTCATATTTGTTTCCAGAAGTTTGTTGGAGAAAACTCTCAAAGTCAGTAGCCATGAGGGGTGAAGGAAGCTGGGTACAGGAAGAGGAGCTGAACTACAAGACATTCTGCAGAAAGGTCTCAGTACATACTTACCCTGCGGGAGAGCTGGGACAATGTGGAGATTTGTCCTAGTTTAAGGCAAGAAAGGCGCGCCTTTACCCCAATGGATCACACAGTATTGCTCGATGAGGAAAGAGAAGAAACCGTGGTGGACTGTCTCCTGAGGCTAAGGGAAACTCAAGGCTGAATTCATCTGAGTGTGAACAGCCTCCAACACCCCTAACTGAAGTCATGAATGCCTCTGCCAAGAAGGAAGAAAAGCATGCATCAGCAGCTCCTACCTTGGTCTAGCATGGGGATATAAACCAGGGCTGCAGAAGGAGCTGCACAGGAGAAACTGCTGGCATGGCTTCTGTAACAGTGTCGCTTCTTGGTTACAAAGAGAGAAGGGACTGGTGATATAGCTCAGCAGCAAAGGTGCCTTCCTGGCAAGTGCAAGGTCATGAGTTTGTTCCTCATACCAAAAAAAAAAAAAGGAGGAGAAAGAGAAAAGGAGAGCTAAAACAGCTTCCTTTCAGATTCATATACTGTTAGGAAGAAGTAAACTTTATTATAACCAAAAGGCAAATATTACTTGAAGCAGGGAGATAGCAAGAGACTTGGGGAAAATGAACCATGACCCCTCCACAGGTTCCATTTTCTCTAGTTTGGGTATCATTTTCCTAATCTAAACATTCAGTTTCTGTAAAACAAAATGTTGAGGACGAGCAGGCTTTTGTAGAAGGGAAGATTTCTCAAAGTAACATTGGTCCTTCAGGGAAGGGGCTTACTGGGAGGGTCCTGGCAAAGAGAGCTCCAGACTGCCAGGGAAAGGCCAAGCCAAAGAGGGAGGAGGATAGTTCAGTGAAGGGCAGGAGGGCTGAGGCCAGGGCACTGGAGGCTCAGCAAAGGAAGTCCTCATTGGATTGGCAAGATATTCTTGCCCAGAAATAAAATACTCATACTTCTCTGAAGAATGTCTTTATCTTGCTAAATGTTTCAGTTAATGGTGCTAACAAAAGTACGTCTGCTACATTCCTGTAGCTCCTATAGGCCTACATCTGAGTCAGACTTTCCTGCTTATAACCCCATAGGTTGATCTCACTTTGGCTGAATTTGTAGTCATTTTTTGTACATTAAAAATCCCCAGACAAAGAGTCCCTTTGGTGACCTGTTCAGGAGTCTTCCAGGCTCATTTACCTGGGAGCTGTTTGCTTTCACTTCACAACAAATGTTGCTTTCTGCTTTCACTCTACACTACTACAGTAAATACTTTTGCTCAGTCCCTTTTTTGACTCTCTAACTTATAATTCTTTCTGGGTAGTAATAATATTGATAGTGCAATTAAGCAGAGCAGAAAGAATGTACGAAACTCAGTGGCAGGTAGTGAGCTGCTGAACCAATCCCAGTAGTCAAATGTTAATTTTTAAAGTCTCTTTTAGTTCAATATTCTGTAACTTGCAGATGATAGGATATTCCTTTTTCATTCTTTCCCCTTTTTTCAATATTATTATCATACAACATCTTCCATGTTTTGTGTTTTGGTCTCTTTTCCGGAGAAATAATTTAAGAAGGATCAGTATAAGGGGTTGGCTAATATGAATTGTCCATTTTTCATATAAATGCTCTTTATAACTAAAGCTTTGAGGGAAGAGGGGCAGGAGAAAGGGACAGAGAGACAGACAAAGAGACAGACAGAGAGGTTTAGTATCCATAGGGACTGACCCAAATGTTTGCTATGTGTCAGTTATGATGCTATTCATTTTACATTTTAAATATGCTACTTTATTTAATTTCAATTAGAAACTTGTTAGATACTGCAGCCATTATGTTCACATTAATAGGCAAAAAGAAATTTTAAAAAGAAGCCGGGGAAATTTAAGTAGTTTATTCAGAGTTACTCATCTAGTTAGTGGTAGAACCAGCAGCATCACAGCACTGGTTGCAAAGCTTCAGGGACTTTCCCCTTTCCTGTAACTGTTTTGCAAGAAAAGGAAGGAAAATACCACACACACATGCAAATTCTTACTATGCTAATATTCAAAGGTAGATGTGAACAACTGTTCTTTTCTAATACTTATGAAAAAGCAAGTGCGATGTTTTTTCATGCAGAGTGGCTGCAGCCCCTACAGACCTTTCCCAGCAAAAAGCATTCACTCCCAGCCACACGCTGCCAGTAAGACTCCATCTGGAAAAAAGTTTCTGGCAATGTTTGTAATTTGTTAGGACAGCTTAAGGCCCAAACCCAGCAAGTTTACAGAGCCTTTATTATGTTCACAATTGGCAACCCCAGAGAGAACATAGAGCTGGGTACCCCGGCACAGCCCCTTAAAGGGGGTTCAAGCGCCTGTGGTCTTCACACACTGAGAGGCTTTTAGGGTGAAGAGGCACATTGGTCACCTTCACAGCATGAGTCCTTCCCACTGAAGTCCAGACACTGGGCTTGTCAGGAACAGGTCTTGCAAGGGAAAGGACAAGTTTCCAGTTGTTGCATGCCTCATGAGAAATTCCTGGCAAATTTCCCTTAAGCTGTTTTACCTCTTGGTAAGAAGAGACACTGAGTATCATGCAGTGTTGGCAGCCAAAACTTGCAAAATAGTTGGAGCCCTTCCAGAAGTTGTGTACTTTCTTAATGATTAAAATAATGAATGCTACCTTGGGAGCTGTACTTTCAAGAAATGGAAATTCGAAGGGTGGGAAGGACATTGGGCAAAAGAGAAGCTGCATTTCAAACTAAACTTTGGAATACAGAAAATACTTTCACTAGTATTGGGAGCATAATTTACTCTTTATTATAATTTATTCTCATGAGAATGTATTACTCATTTATTGCTTTGTTTGGTTTTGTTTTGTCTTGGAGACAAAGCCTCACTGTCATCCAAACTGGTCTTGAACTCATATTGATCCTCTGGAATCCTGAGATTATAGGTGTGCGCCACCCACTCGCTTTATTTATTTACTTCTTAAGTGTATACAGTGTCTATATATACTTCAACTGTGTTGGATTTATGCAAAAATGTCTGAATAAAAATATTTTCTTATTTAAATATATGAATATCCAGTGGAAGTAAAGCATACTATATGTATTACAGTAATAACATTATTGCAATAAAAATATTCACAGAACTTCTTGGAAGAATATCTTATTTTATTTTGATGATTACTGAACTCATTTTTATTTCATAAATAAAATTGCTGCTCTTAAAAGAAGAAACCAATCAAGGTGCCCCAAAAGCATTCTTGACTAGAGCAATAATTTTTGAATTAGTAGTATTGACTCAGATTTTGTTTGAAATTTTTTTTGGCAGAAACTCTTAAAAATTGGCCTCATTTTAACATGTATTTTTATAAGCTTGATAAAATATATCTCTGCTTTAAGGATAAGGAAATGGATATTGGAATGCTGTGTGAATACAAAAAAGGTGATTTCCCATATCTTCAAAGTGATTTGATCAGTTTTCCAGGAACACAACCCACACCCTTATTTTCTCCACACTCTTACTTTCATTGATGATATCATCTCTTTCTTGAATATGGTAACTTTTTTCCTCGCAGTAGAAGGAGTTTCCCCCATTCAGTGATACGGGCACGAGAAAAGCCACTGTAAATTTTCTATACAAATTGCATTCTTATTCATTAGATTGATTCTAAAAAACTTGTGTATGTCTATGTTCATGTATGCATATGTCTTTTTTATACTGTTTTACACTTAAACAATTATGACTTTCATCAAATTTAGGCGATGCACTAAGAGACACGTATATCTATATCCACAACCATCTCTCTCTCTAGGTAATGTCTAACATTCAAAATTTACTCTGGAAATCCAAAGGGATGTGTCAAAAATAAAGAATCATATTTTCAGTCAGGTAAAACAGTTATAAAAAGAAGCAAGTGTGAATAATATTAAGAAAATCATTCAATAATTATTACAAGTCTATAGAAAGAAAAAGCACACCATAATTGTCAACTTGAGACTTCAGATTTTAAAAAAGATATGAATTTTTAAGTGCTAACCAGCAATCTAAAGAATGTTCATAGGCCAATCAATGTGGTGAACTCAGTGCTGACATACATTTATTTTCCAGAGGGATATTTACATAATAATTATGATTCTGTACACCTAATCAAATTCATCATATTCTGTGTACATACATATAAATTCAATACATCTTAGAGAAATGTTCTGTAGGTCCTCTTCTTAGTAAAGTGCAGCTTTTAAAGCAATTTTTAAATCTTCTTACAGTAATTTTCCTGTTATTTATGTTAGATTTAGACTTCCTAATTATAACTGATTAATAAGACTTAACAAAAACACTTGACCTCCAGATTCTCCCCCAATACTGGTATGATTTCTAGTCTGCATTTTAATTAATAAAGATGATTTATATGTAAGCATATGCCTACTATACTATTCAAATATTATATAACCACTTAAGAGTCACACTTTAAAGAGTTTTAGAGCTACAAAGGAAGGAATCAGTAATAGAATAGTATAGTAATAGTGTCAATTTTTCAGAAAGAAAAACGTAAATAATCCTCAAAGCCATAATATTTTAGCATCTAGGATGTTAAGAAGAAATGACAGATTAAAAGCGTGAAGTCCATGGTCTTAGCGAAATGAGTGGGGCCAATTTTCTCCTGACTTGGTCAAAACCTTTCAAGGTGAAGAAAGCTTGCAGTGCCACGGTGTCTTCTTGAAAGGGTTAAGAATAAACACAGGTAGAAGTAAATGCAAATAAACACTTCAAAACTTGATCATACCTCTAAATATCAGATGCTGATTGACTTTCTTTCTAATTATCTGGAATTAACAACAGAAAAAATCTAGCAGAAGAAATTTGTCTTTCTGCATCAGAAAACCAGAATGCTTTTTCATCCTCCTCCTGGTTTGGAAGAGAGTATATCAATAAATGGATTTGCTTAAACAGTCTGGGAGTGGAGACTGCTTACTTCAAAGATCTACTAACATTCCAGCCACTGGAAAACAAACAATTTATAAAACTCTCAAGCTGTGTTTTCTAGACTCTCATAACCAAGTGGCAGATATAAAAGTAAGCACTAGCATGATATCTCTAACAGAGGTAGTGTAGCTGGGCAATAGGAACTTAGGGCAGCCACATCCAATTCTATCCTGGAAGTTATGAAAGTTTTAACTGAATCCTAAAGAATGAGAATGAGACATACACTTGGTCTCTTCCTGCATAGAAGTAACAGAGTGATTCTAGACATGTAAGTGTACAGAAAGAGATGAAAGAGTATGGAAGGCGTAAGAAATTGCAGTGTTTTCATAGAAGATAACATTATCTGAAGACAAGTAGTGGTTAAAAACCATAAATAGCTTTCTTAAGAAGAAACTTGCTAAAGAGTTTGGAATTTATCTTTTATAGGTAACACAGTAGACCATAAAAGAGTTTTTAAAGACAACATAATGTAAGTAATTTGCTTTTCAGGAATAAAAAAAGATTTGGTTTATGGTATCATAAAATAAATTCTCTGCTTTTTTAGTAAAAGGCTAATATTAAAAGCCCAGCATAACAGCAAACTACTTTGCGATATCTAAGAAAATTATCACCAACATGAGATTGTCTCTCCAAGAGTTTTTTTTTTTAAGTCAAAACTAAAGATGAACTCAAAATGCTTTGTGAGAATTTTGGAAAGGGAAAGAAAAGAAAACGGAAATAATATTTCAATAGATCTTCTTGCCAAGATACCTTTACATTGTAGTAGCTAGCTCTTAGTGAGGCTTAAGACATCTTAAGAATTTTCTCTAACTGTACAAGTTGAGGTGATATCTTTAGCCCCCAAAAGTCCTCGACAGCTTTTATGACAAGGTGTTCCACTACTTTTCTGGTGTCTGTTTATAAGGAAATGTTGTGCATTTTTAATCCAAAAAAATGGAGACTGAAGCAGGAAGAGACAAAAATGACAAAAGAACAAAAAGAACATTTTGTTGAATTCCCAGGTACCCAGGATCACTGGGTACCAGCTTACCTTATATTTCCAAAGGCAACTCTTTTTTTTTTGTTTTGCTGGTGCTGGGAATTGAACCCAGAGCCTTTTGTATTCAAAGAAAGAACTTTACTACTGAGCCACATCCCCAGCCCTCCAAAGGTGAATTTTTATGACTACAATAAGGTAAAAAGCTAACTATATCTTTAATATGACAACTTATCTTGCCAAATTAATTAATAAGTGCTACTTATTAGGCATTTTGCTACATTTATAAACTTTTGGAACAAAAAAGTTTCATATTCACAAGCATAGCAGTAGATACATTGATAATAAAATTTTATTAGTTATTATTTTTAACATTATATTAAAATTTTGAGTAGTTATTTCCTCTTGATTTAGAATTAAAAGTATTTATTTGGCATGCAAAATTATGTATAGTATACAGAAAACAGCATTAACAATTAAGAAAAATATACATGATGATATTTGAATTTTTTCAATCTTTTTCTGTTATTTTAATTGATTTCATTATAATAACTATTTGAAACTATTAACTATCAATCAGAAATGTATACTGTATTTTCTTCACAGACTTAATTCTAGAGCACAAAATAATGGCTTAGTAAAACACTGATTTATTGGTAATGATTTAATTTATTGAAATGAAATTTAGTTTGTGCTTGAAAATTCACTCATGCATGTCATCTATTAAGTCCAAGAAGTACTGACTCAAAATTTTTTGTAAATGAGATGATGACACTCAATGACACACCTATGAACAGGTAATAGGCAGCAGTACTGGGAGGTAACTAAAATTCAAAGAGTACAACCAATTAGGCTATGTGCATGGAATTTTATGTATTATTCAGGAAGTGGTTGCAAAATCACCCACAAGGATATATAGTTCTACTGTTGGCTTCTCTAGCAAGGAGAATGTCTGAAGTCCCTGCACACTGACCTATCCACATAGATTCAGTGAGCAGAGTCTATCCGCAGACTTCTACATCTATTTGGACCATGATGTGGATAAAATCACTTCTTGCTTGTTTTCTTTTTCATCTGTCTCTTTCTCAGTCTCCAAAAGAGTAAGTGATTGCATAAGGTTGCATTACTATAGCTAGAATAACGTAGAACTTGGTATTAAAATCTAAAACTTACTACACTTTTACAGTAGTGATTTTAAATAACATTTAAATAATAATTTTAAATAATATTACCACTTCACAATGTAATCCAAAATATCTTAATTTGTGCAATGTAGTTCAAATTGGATGGCAACATTATCTCTGCATAGCAGAGATGCTGATTTAGAGTTTAGAATAGTGCTGTGTACTTATGTTCTGGAAAAATGCATGCAGCACCTACTGGAGAATGAACATGGAGCAAATATGAAATGGCAGGTTCATATTAACTAGTTCAGGGAAAAAAGCATTATATAAAGATACTTCTTTGTAAATGGCATATTTTATGATGGATATAAAAAGTTCAGTTCATAAGGCAGCATCTTTCTGCTTTGTGCAATTCAAGTCCTAAGATTTAGTCTTTAGATATATTTCTAACATTAGGAAATAATTCACTTTTCTTAAATTCTGAAGTTCTTTGACTAACAAAATAGTTGGTAATAAGCTAATCATGTCTTAGCAACTTCAGCTTTAATGTTTCTGCTTAAATTCTGTAGGCAATATGTTCTGCTGGTCCCTTGTGTTCTACAAGAAAGCTCTTTGAATACAGCTTGTGCCCAGCTTTTCAATCTGACTGAATCTGTTGTTTTGACCGTCTCCCTCAACTATGGAGAGGTCCTGACCAAAATATTTGAAGAGGATGTTACAGAAGAAAATTTCTTCAAATGTACCAGTTTTAAGGTAAATATTTTATTCTGCTTACTGTAAAAATGCATATTGCAGATATATGAAAGCCAACCACATAACTGACTGTTAACAAGAAGCCAATTTTATAATTTGTATAATGTTATTGTAATTTTTAAAACATAGTCTTTACTTTGAGATGGTGCAAGTACAGTTAATCGGTGACAGGAAAAAAGAATCAAAATTTTTGATTTTTTGACAGAAATTGACTGAAGGGACTAGGATCTATAAAAAGAAAAACTTCAATTCAGTGAAGGAAAGTTTTAAGAAAGATCACAGAAAACTCATTTTAATGAGGAGATAAAATCAACAAGGCAAGAAAAGTGAACAGGACTGATTATACAAGAAATAGAGAGGACTAGTTATGGATTCAAACTTTTAGTTCTACTAACACAAAAGTAGCGACAGAGATTTCTTGGAAAAACATCAGTTTCATAAAATATCTTTTTACGTCCCAGGTTCCTCAAGCCAGATCAGACCCACTAGCTTTCATTACATTCTTCGCTAAAGGAGCAACTGTCCACCTGGAAGAGAGAAGATCTGTGGCAATCAGGCCCAAGGAGAATGTGGTCTTTGTACAGACAGATAAACCCATCTACAAGCCTGCACAGGATGGTATGTCTACCTACAGTTTTTATTCTCAACTAAGATCTTTTATTGGATACTTAAGTAGCATCTACTTACTAAAGAACAATCACAATATTTTATTATATTAAAATTGACTGGCAATCTTGCTTTAAAAATACAAAATAAAAGTGTATATTACATAAATGCTTGAGATTTTATTTCCTAAACTATGTAGGAAGCCTCAAAAACTGTATTTTTAAAGAGGTCCTTAATAGTTGAATGATATCCATATTAATCTGGGGAATCATGAAATTTTAGTGTATGCAAATTTAGGAGCTAATCATTGAATTAGATATAAAATAGTAGCAAAGCAGGTGAATAGTATGTCAAGATATATACCTAGTGGCTAGAGAATGTCCCAGTGATAGAATAAACAGTATGTGATTTTTAATTAAGTTGAAAAGCCTCTTCTCATCTCCTACATTTGGAAAGAGTAGTGAGTATAAATTATAACAGTCAAAAGAAAGATCTTGTGGTGAGGTAAATGGAATATAAAAAAGCACAGAGACAGAATTAATTAAAAAGTTGTACCTCAAAATGTGAAGTGAAACTTTTTTGGGGTGGAGAAAACGCATGGAAAGAAGGAAAACAAGTTATGATGAATAGAAGAATTAAAGAAAATCTCTGCATGCTGGGGCAGAGAGGGCATTCACGTAATTAAGTAATTTATGAAGAGTCATTGCAGATCTGGGAATTAGGTCATAATGCAATACTGAAGATTGTTCTGAGTAATCTGTGTGTATTGTTTAAGAACAAAGGATGTTTCTATCACCATCAGTAGCTCTTTGCAATACTTCTAATGAGAAGTGTAATGTGCTTGGACAAGAATGCACATGAAAACAAACAGAAAAGTTTTAAACAAAATAAATCAAGAGGCTTTCTATATTCCTACTATTCAGATAGGCTTCTTTTGAAAATCAAAATGGACAAAAAAAAAAGTGTGATTCTTTTGACATAGGACATGACCAATTTTTTCAATCAACCGTTGACTATATTCGCATATTCCTAGGAATCTATGAAATATAAAGATAGCCACACAACTAATAAATTGAGATTTAAATTTATGTGCAAAATAGCATATGGTGACATATATATTTTTATATACATCTTGGAAAAATATCTTGCATTCATACTTTTTTGAAGTTTAATGAATCATGTTATTAAACTATTCTCATGCAAGTTTAGAAATATATTTCTTGATTTAATGAACCATTCTCTTAAATGTTTCTCAAATCAGTTTAAAAACGCATTTCTTTATTTTAGCTAAAAATATTTTAATAGGTACATATCTTCTTAAAAATATTCAAGCTTTCTTAAATTTATTTTAAAAGGGCTAAAGATATAAATCAAGAGTAGCATTTGCCTAGCATATAGGAAGCCCTGAATTCTATTCCCAACACTGAAAACCAAAAGTATATCAGGAAAAATAAAACTGCACCTCTATATCTGAGGGAGGTTGGTTTCAGGACTTCTGCTGACACCAAAATGTGTGCATACTCAAGTCCCTTGCATGAAATGGCACAGTTTGCAAAGACCTATGCACATTCAAATCATCCTTTGACTACTTATAATCCTAATATACTGTAAGTGCTATGCAATTAGTTTACTATCTTGCTCAAGGAATAACAAAACAAGTCTATTTCTTCAGTATTGACTCAATTTTTTCATTTGTGAATACTTTTGTTCTACTGTTATATGAACCTGAGAATGTAGGACCTACAGATAAAAATGGTCAGCCAACTGTAATACCATTTTATCATCCCCAAAACATGCTTCATTGTCCTTAAATGCCTCTCTGGTATATTCATGAAACATAAATCTGAATATATTTTTAAATAGATGGAGATGCTTCCAACATGTATTTTTTAATAACTATTTATGTCTAATTTTTTCCCTCCACTATCACAAAGAACTGAGAAGTTTCAATGTTTGTCAAGTTTCAGTGGGTAAAACTACTTGAAAAGCTCCTTATAAGTTTATATTACTCTGTGGGAAGGATAGCTTTAAAATCTATCTTTTAAAAATAATTTTCACAGACAGGCATACTTTGAAAAAGCTCTAATATAAAGTTGGAGGGAAGATGCTTTGTACACTGACTCACTGGGGAAGACTTGACCAGTAAGGCAGGTTTGAGTGAGTTTTAGATGATGAAAATCAGAGCTTGTTCGGGCATCAGCATTACTGTTATTTTGAAGAATGCCAAACTAAGGGAGGTGAGAAATACTTGATGGAGTAGCAGAAACTGTACCAAAGAGACGCTTCCATGCCACACCCTTCTTCGCCTCTCTCCCCATCATTTCCTCTTTCTTTTACTTCAGGGCTGTGATAAAGTGGTTGTTCAGATGAGTACTGGGGCACCACAGAGAAACTGAAGCATCAGAAAATTGGTTTCTAAAGTCTGGGTAGAACCAGGAATTGTTAAACAAACATGATGAGTGTATCTGTGTGCTCAGGAAGAGGATTACATGTGGCAAACACAAGCAAATTCCCAAGAAATTCCTAGAATTCTTGTGGAGATGACAGGGGTTGGAAGGATGGTACTATTTACTATAAAGGGTATAGAAATATAAATTCTTTTTTATTATTATTTAATTTTAAAGAAAAAAGATAAACATAGTAATGAAACTGAGTTTCAAAACAGTTGGTAGGACAATTATAATAGTTGATACATTGCATATTGTGGTTTTCCTAGTAGTGATTCCGAGTACAACATATCGGCATGATTTCTTGTTGAAACAGGATTAGCACAAAACTTTCTTTTCAGTGAACTAAGAGAAACTAGCTGTGTAACTATCCTAACTAGCTTGTATATGCATATTTTTTTCTTTTTCCTTTTCTTCATTTCCCCTTTCCCTCATCACAGTTTATCTTTTCTTTTGAACAGTTTCTTCCCAATTCATAATATCAAAATGTACATTTTGGATCTTACTACTCATTCAGATTCTCATACTAGTGAAACAATATAATGTTTACACATATGGGTTTGATTTATTTCACTTATGAGTATGGTCTCAAGTTGCATCCATTTACCTATAAAAGTCTCCACTTTATCTTCTTATGATTGAGTAGTATCCCATTATATATTTTTTAAAAAACCAGCATCTTTTTTATTCATCCCTCAATTGATAGGTATTTGGGCTGTTTCAAAGATTTTGCTATTATAAATTTGCACTGCCATATACAAGGGTGCACATGTATTATTCTGGTATGATGTTTTTAATTCTTCCGGGAAGATACCCAGAAGAATAGCTGGTTGAAATAGGACTTCTAATCCTAGTTTGTTCAGGAATCTCCACACTGATTTTCACAGTTGTTGCACCAGTCTACATTCCCACCAAGAGTGTCTATATTCCCACCAACAGTCTATGATCCCTTTTCCCCTACAGTCTCTCCAGCACTTGTTATTGGTTGATTTTTTGATGTTAGCCATTGTTTCTAGTGTAAGATGGAATCGGTGGTACTTTAATTTGCATCTCTCAAATGACCAACAATGTTGAACATTTTTTCATGTATTTATTTGTTATTTGTGTTTCTTTATCTGAGAAGTGCTAATTAATCTCAGATGTCCATTTCTGCATTGGGCCTTTGAATTTGAGGTGTCTGATTTTTTCAATTCTTTATATGTTCTAGATATAAGTCTGTGGGACAATAGGCTATAGTATTTGCCCATTCTGTTGGTTGTCTTTTCATTCTTTTGGTTATTTCTTTTACCGTGCTGAAGGTTTTGGATAAAGTGAATTTCCATTTGTTTATTATTGTATGATTTCTCTTGCAGTCTGGGTTTTGTTCATGAAGTCTGCCTACACCTATGTCTTTGAGATTTCTGCCTATTTTCTCTTCCAGTAAATTTACTGTTTCTGTATTAATATTCAGATCTTTGTTCCTATTTGACTATATTTTAGTGAATGGTGATATGCATGGGTCTACTTCTAGACTTTGGCATGTGGAAAACCAGTTTTTCCAGCTGTATTTATTGACGAGACTATTTTTCTTCCAGTGAAAATGTTTGGCTCCTTTGTCAAAGATAAAGTGGCTGAGTGTGTTGGATGTTGCATCTGTATCTTCTATTCTGTTCAACTGATCCTCAGACCTATTTTTCTGTTTTTGTTTTTGTTCCCAATGCCATCTTGATTTTATCACAGTACCTTTGTAGTATGATTTAAGCTCTGGGATTATGAACTTGATTTTATTGCCAGAATTGCTTTTGCTATTCTATGTATTTTCTGGTTCCAAATGAATTTTAAAAATGTTTTCTCTAGATCTGTAAGATATGCTAGTATTTTGATTAGAATCACATTAAATCTGTATAGCAGTTTTGGGAGTATGGCCATTTTCACAAGGTTGGTCCTTTCTATCTAAGAGCAAAGGATATATTCCCATTTTCTGATATTCTCTGATCTGTTTTTTAAGGGTACTGTGATTTCCACTGTACATATCTTTTACATCTTTTGTTAGATTGATTTCTAAGTATTTCATTTTTCAGATGCTATCATGAAGGGTGTGTTTTCTCTAATTTTTCTCTGTGTGAGTTTATTGCTTGTGTAGAGAAATGCTATTGATTTTTGAGTATTACTTTATAGCACACTAGGCTACTGAATTTGAATATTAAATCCTCAAGTTTTTTAATGGACTTTTTCAAGTCTTCTACATAAAGTATCATGTGAACTTCAAATAATGATAATTTAATTTATTCCTTTCCTATCTTTATTCTTTTTATCTTTTTTTTTCTTTTCTAATTGCTCTGGTTAATGTTTCCAGAACTACATTGCATAGGAGTGGTGGTGATAAGGGCCATCTTTGTCCTGTTCCTGATTTTGTAATAAAAATTCTCACTTTTTAAATTATTAATAAACTTTATTATAAACTCCAGAATATAAACTGATTTTGTATCAAGACTCTGAAACTTTTAGAACTATATGTAACATAAGCTTGTTATTATTATAATATTCCACCTTCCAACATGTAAAGTATACTGCAAGTTAACAAAGAGGGAAAAAGCCTAAATGGTTTTATAGAGAAAAACCAGTGAACATAAAAATACCCAACTCAAAGAGAAAACAAATTCAATTAATGTTAAGTTATTTTCTCTTGGGAAATAATTTATTTTAAATTGGAGGTTTAAAGTTTTCACTTTTTGACCATTTAATATGACGCTGACTATAAATTGTCATAGATGGCTTTTATAAGATTGAAAAAAAGATCACCTCTTTTAGGGTTTTTATCATGAATGAGTGCTTAACTTTGTCAAATTCTTTTTCTACACCTATTGAGAAGATCATGTGATTTTTTCTTTGGTTCTGTTAATATGGTGCATTACCTTTATTCATTTGTGTATGTTGACCATTCCTGCATTCCTGGGATGAATCCTACTTGGTCATGATGTACAATCATCTTGAAGATTTGGTGCATTCTTTTTGCCAGTATCTTATTAAGAATTTTTGCATCAATGTTCACTAGGGAAATTGGCCCATAGCTTTCTTTCCTGATTGTATCCTTCTCTGGTTTTGGAATAAGGGTAATACTTGCTTCCTGGAATGAATTGGAAGTACTGCTTCCCTTTCAATTTCTTTAAAGGTTTCAGCATTAGTGACATTAATTCTTCTCTAAGTTTCTTGTAGAATGCAACAGCTCCTTTAGAGCCTGGGCTTTTCTTTATGGTAAATTTTTAATTACATTTTCAATTTTATTGGCTGATATCAGATTATTTAGAATTTTTATATCTTCTTGATTTAGTTTTGTCAATTCAATTGTGCCTAGGAATCTATTCATGTCTTCTCTTTTTTCCATCTTATTAGAATATAGGTGCTCAGAATAGATATTGATGATTCCCTGGATTTCTTTAGGATCCGTTGTGATTTCATACTTTTTATTCCCCAACTGATTGAATTTGTGTTTTTCCTTCACTCTTCTTGATAAGGTTGGATAATGGTTTGTCAATTTTATTTATTCTTTTAAAGAACCAACTTTTAGATTCATTTTTTGTATTATTTTCTTAGTCTCTATTGCACTGATTTCTGCTCTTATCTTTATAATTTCCTCCCTCCAATGAGCTTTGGGTTTAATTTGTTCTTCTTTTTCTAGAAGTTTGAGTTAAACATTAAGTTATTTATTTGAGCTCATTCTGTTTTCCTGATATGTGAGTTCATCACTATAAATTTCTCTCATAGAATTGTTTTCATTGCATCCCTTAAGTTTCAATATGCTGGATCACCATTGTTGTTGAATTGTATAGACAGTTTTATTTTGTCTTTAATTTCCTCTGTGACCCATTGGTTGTTCAGAAAGGTGTTGATTAATTTCAATGTGTTAACATATTTTTGTGATTTCCTTTGTCACTGATTTCCAATTTCATTGTATATGGTCAGAAATTATTCAGGGGATCATTTCAACTCTTCTACATTTAGGTAAATGTATATTGCTACCTAATATATTTTGAAGAATGTCCTTCATGCAGCTGAGAATAATGTGATTTCTGATGTTTTTGGGTGGATCACCCTGTAGAAATCTATCAAGTTCATTTGTTCACAGGTTTGATTTAATTCTAATATTTCTGTGTTGATTCATCCATTTGTGAGAGTGAGGTATTAAGATCCTCAACTACAATTGTGCTAGTGTTAATTTGGTTTTTCATGTCAGTTAATATTTGTTTTATGAAGTTGGATGAACCTGTGTTTGTTGCATAAATATTTATGATTGTTACCACTTTTTCTTGGAGTTTTCCCTTAACAAATACATAGTGATCTTCTTTGTTTCTTTCAATCAGTTTTAGCTTAAAGATTGCATTGTCTGCAAATAGAAGAGCTTTCCCTGGTTTTTACTGGGGTATCCTTTGTCTTTCAATCTATGAATTTCTTTTTGATTTAAATGTGTTTCTTGAATGCAGCATATTGTTGGATCTTGCTTCTTGATCCACTCTGTCAATTTATTTATTTTGATTGGTGAGTTGAGATGATTTACACTGATAGTTATAACTAATAAGCATTGACTTTTCTTTTTCATGTTGTTTCCCTGTTGTTTGTTCCCTATCTTTCTGCTCTGTTTAATTGCTTTCCCTACCTGGTTGCTTCTTTCTATTGGAATTTCTGTATTTATCTTAGTTATCTCTTTATAATATGTCTTTGAAAGTGTTCTGTAGAGCTGGTTTGGAGGCCATAAGTTTCTTTACTTGTTCTTTGTCATAGAAGTATCTTATTTTTCCATCAATTTCGAAAGATAGCTTTGCAAGGTGCATCCATCTTGGTTGAAGGTTGTTTTCCTTTAGGGCTTAAAATACTTCACTCAAAGCTCTTCTTGATTTGAGTGATTATCTTGAGAAGTATGCTCTGATTCTGATGGGCTTTCCCTTATAAGTGATATGTGTCTTTTCTCTAGCTGCTTTTAATATTTTGTTTTTGTGATGAATTTTTGTAATCTTCATTATTATATACATTGTTGTAGATTTATTTTGGCCATGGCTATTTGGAGTTCTGTATGCTCCATTTATTTGTATGTGAAATTCTTTATTCATGATGGGGAAATGTTCTGCCATTATCTCTGTGAAGAGGTTTTTAATGGTTTCTCTGCTGTCTCCCACTTTCTTATTGATCCCAAGCAATCTTAGATTGTTCTACTTTGCTTAATCCTGCAGCTATTAGATTAATTTTTCACAATATCTTGTAATTTTAAAGATATTTTTCTTTTCCTGGTTGCTAGTCATGTTCTTGTCTTCTAGATCTGATATTCTAGCCTCATCTTCATTCAGTTCATATACTTTCAGTAGAGTTTCCAATCTCCTGCATTACTGTTTGGATCTGTTTCAGTGATTCCATTTCTTGTCTATGCTTGGCATTCATGGTTTCCATTGTTTTCCTTAGCTTCTCTGTTTGTTTAACTGTGCCTGCTTTAATGTCTTTTATTTTTATTGTCATTTCCTTTTGCATCTTAGAGATTATTTTTTCTATGACTTCTTCCATTTCTTTATTCACCTCTGCTGCTATCATTTCAGAGAGTTTCATTTATTGGCTTTAGCTTTTCTCTATCTCTTTGTGTCCTGGACTTGTCCTGGATGGGCTAGGAATTTGGGATTTCATTTTGTTTCTTCATCTTGTCATTTTCTATTTTCTATTTTATTTTGTTTTCTGTGTTCATGCTTTTAGATTTCTAATGTTAGATACCCTTATCACTGATGCAGAAGCTTTCCTCAAAAGTGTCTGCTTCCAAATGTCTCCTCACTGGCGCCATCTTCTTGGGGAAGTGGAGGAAGAAAGGAACACAAACTTACACTCTTCTCATGGGGATTGCCATCCCAATGCCAATGGAGGAAGGAAGGAGGACAAACTTACACTCTGCCCCATAGTTCCACCATCCCAGGGCAATGGAGGAGAGAAAAAGTACAAATGTACACTCTTCCCCAAGGCTCCACCATCCCAAGACAATGGAGGAAGGAAGGAGCACAAATTTACACTCCTCCCAGGGCAATGAAGGGAGTAAGGAGCACAAACTTATAGTCTTCTCAGTAGTTCCTTTATCCCAGGGCAATGGAGGAACACAAACTTGTACTCCTCTCACTGGCCCCACCTTCCTAGTGTGACAGAAGAAGGAAGAAGCAAGAACTTGCACTAGTTGAACTGGTTCTGTCTTACCAGGACAATGAAGTTACACTATCCTAGGGAAAGAGAGAAAGGAAGGTGCCCAAATTCATGGCCCTCGCCCCTTCACCGTTGACCTGGGGCAATCAGAAATATAATTTCTTAGTTTAAAACCATGTTTCTTTCTTTTTCTTATCCTATCCACTTTCTAATAAAAGGCCTATGTGTTAATCAAAGGAAACAATATAGTGCAGAAGTTGAATGATGGAATACACTGTTGAGGAATATTCATTTCTTAAGAAAACTGATGATTTTTGTCTGAGATGTAATTTGCAATAACTCATACTTTACCTAACATTGTGCATTTAAAGAGATGGGTGTACTAGTTGTTGGACTCGAGGACTTCACATTGAGCTGCATGCTCAGATATTTTTTTATTTCTTATTTTTAAGACAAGGTCTTGCTAAATTGCTCAATCTGGGAGCAATTCTTCTGACTCAGCTTCCCAGAAGCCTCAGACTACAGGAATGCACCACTGCACTAACTCAGTGCCACTCCTTCTCCTCCTTCTTTCTCCTCCTCTCATTCCCTCTCCTCCTCATCCTCCTTTTTCATTATCATTTTCCTTCTTCTTCTTTCTTTCTTTTCTTCTTTATGAAAACATATTGTGATACTATGTCATGCTAAAACCACAACACATACTTGCTTTGTGGCAGCTTCGTATTGGCACCATCTCCATGCTTTGTCTACCGCTTCTTTCTCATGTTCTGAGAAATGACAGGTTAGATGACATCAATGCAGGCTAAAAATTTTACAAGAAGCTGTTGACTAAGTTACTGTAAATTAATCTTAAGAAAAGACTTGCAAATTATCTAGATACACTTTCTAGCATTGTGTTTTCTAGCTTCATATATAGCAAATCATACTGGAAAGTATTTTACTGTGCCATTGAAGAAGTCTTTAACTAGAATGATTTGCCTGGCTGAAAATTAGATATTTACTTAACTGGATCTTTCTGAGTGTTATAAGCAGTTTTGCCCAAATTTGCCTGATAGCAAAAAAAAAAAAAAAAAAAAAAAAAGCTGTACAATGTAACTCAGAGAGCAGAAAGAAGGTTAGGACTGTCATCTCATTTGCTGTCTTGTGGGCAATGATCCCATAGTAATGCTTAAGAAATTTGAATCAGGTTTCATTTAGTATGATTTCACGTTGCAAGGTTCTTCCTGAAAATAATCAACACATACTTCTTATTCCTCAAAATTTTCCAGTAAGTGCTTCATTATATTTGTGTAAAGTATTTACTCTGCAAGAAAAAAAAAGACAAAAAATGAGGCAATGCCATTAAACATTAGAATTAAAGTTTGTTTCTTAAAATTATATACTCATATATAAATTTATAAAGATATCAGATGAGAGGAAAAATGTTTACCAAAAATCCAAAAGATTTTTTTAAGCTCCTGAAATAGAGTCAAGTAGAGATTACTTAAATTTATTTTCTATTACAGAGAAAACATGAATGCTTTTATTGTCTAGGAAAGAAACTCATGAATCTATTGTTTGCACTGACAACCACCATTATTCTATGAAGAAAGGAACCATTTTCCTATTTGACAATTTGGTGTGATTATGACAATTAGTTTACTAGAAGCCTATGTGAGTTGTGTGCACTTAAATTACATGACTTTGCCCAGTTTGGGTCAAGTATCCAGGTGACCCAGACCAGGATACAAGAACACACAGAGCCAATGGGTTGATATGAATTCACCCCTTTGTGGGGGGTAGGGTGGACAGGCAAAACTGGGTTCAGATGAGAGGGTTGTGGGCTGCACATTTGTCTGTAAAAGATGTCTATGTCAAGTATAAAAAATAGGTTTAAAATTAATCTTGGAAATAAAGAAATAAGCAAATCACCCATAATCCTAGCATCTAGAAATAAATAAATATATGATTTTGAAAGAATGTGAGAAAATTTATTTGGAAAATGTCTATGTATATAATGATAGCTAGTGAATATATCTCATTAAATTTTTAAGCTGACCAAATGGTCATAGTCACAATTTTAAAAACAAAAAGGCTGTATGTTAAATAATTATTTATACTATAACTAGATGGAGAAAAGACTATGAATAGCACCGAGAAATACATGCCACTTTTTAATATACTAACTCCTAAAAAACTAAATTTTAGGTTGAAAATTTCAAGAACACATATCTCATAATAAAGAGTTCCTTATATAAGAAAATGTTAGTAAACTTACCTGTACATGATCTAATATTATAAATATCATAAATATGTCCTGCAGTTGACAAAATTGTAGAACAAATATTTTAGACCTGTTAATTTTTAAAAACAGGTAAAATGTAGTTAAGGAGATTCTACATGGAGAATACACAGACAAAACACGCTTTTAGGATACTATTTTTTAACTCGTTTGTGTATTGGGGATATTTCTTAATTTACCATAAAGCATGTGTTATTACAAATTAAACTATGGATGATAAAATTAAAATATCATCAGTTACCGTTATAAGAAATACTGATTCTTAATGCCATTTAAATCTCCCTACAAATAAACAACAAATTATATTGTGGTTTAAAAAAAAAAGGTGGAATACTCCAGTTTTAACAAGGCTGAAAAAAATCAATTCAAGCAACAAACTTGCAATGTGCTAGGTAATCTGATTTACCATAGCAATATAAATGTGATGAGCAATAAAAAATTCATAAGCAATAAACAGATTAGAAAGACTGACAAAACTATTTGTAAGTGTGTTGTTAGCTGTTGTATAATAGAAAAGTGGGATAGCAAAAAATTATGCTAGTGGAGATATAGGGAAGTACATTCAGAGTACAATGGTAATTGACTTAATAAAAAATACATAGTGTTCAGCAAAATGGATTTCACTTGTCTTTTGGCAAATTAAAGTAGGGCCTTCCAGACATTCAATGGAAGGTGATAAAGAAAACTATCTCCTCATATGGGAGGGAAAAGGCTGACATTATCACAACAATAGCTATGGAAGAGGTAAAGATGAAACAGAATCGCTGTACAGAGACCTGCTATGCCGGCTTAGGTGGCACAGCCAGGAGTGGCTGGGTAGGAGTCTACAAGCATGGGCAGGCAAGGACTTTCCAGAAAGTACTATGTTAGTTGCCGAGTTATTAAGATACGGCCTTGTGGAATGGGAAGTTTTCATCAGAGAAAAAACAAGATAATCCTCCATCTGCTGATCATAGGATTAACCGCAGAAGCACAGATCCAGTAGGAAAGTGCTGCAGGCAGTCAAATAAGAGAGGATTATGAATTGGGGTAAATGAGAAATGACAGAAGTAGAAGATTGGGTAGATTAGGACCAGAGGGAAATAATGGTTCAAGATAATTAAGCAGAGATGTGAATAAAGTGAGTTTGTACAGCATGGGGTGGGGAAAGTTACTCTGGACAAGAGAATTAGTAAAGTGTTTTTGAGGTATAGAAAGGGGAAAGATTAGGTGTCCAATGTCTCTGACTTGAATACCTGTAATGATAAAAATAAACCAATAAAATGACAACCAGTAGGACAAAAGTAAATCAAGAGTTCCTAAGTGTGAACTGTTCTTAAACATTTAGTCAGTCTTGTCAACTAAGGGGAAGCATATGTGAACCCTTATGTAGTATGAAAGGGTTGGAGACATGAATCTTGGGTAACATTAACATAAGCAACATCTTGAAAACCATGAGATTTGCTGAGATCAAGATTTCTCAACCAATATTATTAGTCTCTTAAGATATTCTGAGAACATCCTTCTATTTTATTTTTACCATTTGACATTGTATATGCACACACATATATTAGAATGAGAAAATGGATGATAATGAAGATGTTTTTAAATTAAAATGTGAATAAATAAATGAAGCTAAAAGAGGATCAATAGTCTAAAATAATAAGATCAACAAAGTTGAACACTAAAGGATTCTAAAAAGTAGACATAAAAGGCTGGTAAAATAGTGCATAGATGATCACAAGGTATTACCACCTGTGAGGGGCTTGTTTCCCCCCAAGTGTAATAATTGTGGAGTTATGATAAATTTAAGAATTTTTATTCTCTTTTAAAGGAAAACTAAAACATACAGCATGTGAAACTGACTCATGACATCTTTATCTGGTGGAAAAGAACACTATTAGCCCAGTAAAATTCTATGTATAACATAATTAAGACAACTAGTTACATAAGATTTGGGGAGTTAATGATATCGAAATCAAAATTGATTTCAATGAAAGTGCAAAGAAAATTTTGATGATAGTTGTGATGTCAGGAAGTTGCTTATTTCATTTTTTTTTTTTGAGTCATGCAGGATAAACATAGTCACCACTAGAGAAACTCAGAGGGAAAGAGTCTCAGAGCACAAAAGACTTGGAGAGAATTCTCTGAGAAAAATAGGGGCACAGGCAAACATCTTTACAAGAGAATTAATTTTCTGAAAGTTCCATGGACTTGACAAAGGCTACCAGGCTGAGAACTGGCACACAGATAAGGATATAGCTAGAAATAATGAAAGTGAACACATAGATGACTGCAGATGCTGAGAGTGAAAAATTAGGAAGAAGTGAGTTTGCTTGAGCAAAGAAAAAAACTCTTTGAATGTAAAATTTCTATGATGAATTCTTTTAAGAGCTAATTTATCTACTCCACCTCTCCTTCTGTTCATACTTTAACGAAGTGATTATGTTGCCTTGGACACATTTTATGATGATTGATAGGACGAGAAAGTACAAATCAAGTAAAACCATCACAAGAAGTTCTTTCAATGGATATTTTCTCAGCAGCTTAACGTGCCTATTAGATTAACTACTGCAAGTATGGATTATATCAGATATGTGTGTAATTACTGTCACTGATTGCAGCAAACTGTTTTCTGACTAGCCTAGGTTAATACATTTAGTAAGAAAGTTGTTATGACACAAAAGATAAGTACATATTTATATCATGTCTATTTCTTTCTCCAGTGTTGTTTCGAGTTGTATCTATGGATGATGATTTGAAGCCTGTTGAGGAAGTGGTAAGTTAAAGCTGGAAATATTTAAATTGTCATGCACTTCTTTGTTACTTAATGCATACAATTAATCTGCGAAAATGAGACAGGCTAGTCTAAATTGTGTGCTGTTAGCCTAGAATCCCTTATATTCCTCACTTAGACTCAAAATTTTGTTTCCTTCTTCTTTCTCTTTCTCTCTATGTGGTCAAGAAAGTAAAACATATTTTCCAATTACTTGTATTTTCCAATTACCACTCTGCAATTTACCATACCTCTACCATTATAAAACATTGTACTAGAGTAATTGATTGAAAGACAGAAAAGATACTCTTCCTGCTCTAAAAATGATTATTAGAAGAGAGGTAGTGGGGAAATAAAATAAATTATCAAAATAAAAGTGATACTAAAAATATAAGCAAGGAATTGGGGAGGTGGCTCAAGGCAGAACAAGGGAGTTCAATCTTAAGTACATGCAGAGCCATGTGTGGTGGCAAACGTCTATAATCCCAGCACAAGCGAGGCTGAGACAGGAGCATTTCCATGAGTTTGAGGCTAGCCTGTACTACCTAGTAAGAGTCTGCCTCAAAACAAACATATATATATATATATATGCAGAATATATCACTATATCTTTGACATCTAAAAGAATTGAACATGAAAGATAGTAAACTTATAATTGTGTATTGAGTGAATGAGAAACTATATTATACAGAATGAGCCAATAAAGAGTGAATGAAAGCATTATGCAAAAGAGATAACATTATCTCATGTCAACTTCCCCAGAATGAGATTCTGAACCAGAAAAAAATGAACAAATAAATTCTTAAGAAAATGCTGCAGAAGGAACCAGCAAGTGAGGGGTAAAGAGAATAGAACAGATGTGAGAAAAAGTCAAACATGAGTCAAGTTAAGTAGTCACCCCAATGGGCAAGGAGCTGCAGAACAAAACTTACAGTTCAGAGTTTGCTCCAATTTTAGAAAAAGAAACTAGATTTTCATATTCAAATGCTAGGCAGCTGTTGTTTATGGGCAACCTTCAAGGTACAAGTAAGCCTCCTCTCCTGACCTGGAATTTGTCAAGAGGCCCTAGGACCTGCCTCACGAGAAGTTTGCTGATGAAAACTCTTCAGGGCAGAACACAGGAAAATGGGCCGGGTGTCATGAACCAGTGAAAGCAATGTGAGTGTGTTGCAGTGGCCATGTCTGCTGCAGTTACCATGGATAGATGAAAGTAAGAGACTCATAAAATAAAGACGATCTGATGCTAAATTTAGGGAAAGGAAGAGATTCCTATGAGGAGAAGAAAATGTTAGCAAAGATACAAGGGTAGAGAATAAGGGGATTTAAGGAACACTGAAATGTAAAGACCTAGCTTCACTAAAACGTTTATTGCAAGGAGTGCTGGTGAAAAGAAGCTAGAAAGGGGGCTTTATGTCCTGTTGTGAAGGCATTTGAGTTAGTTACTTACACTAACTAGAGTGCTCAGAACGGAGCACTCTGTGTATAGAATACAGGAGGAAAGTGAGGAAAGTGGCAATCCAGATCCTCTTTTAATTTGTTCTTTTAATTTTCATCAGTGCATGTTTGCAGTACATAATAATTACATCCATTGTGGGAGTCAATCCACATACATAAGACATTTTAATTCTTATTTACACGGAACTACTAAAAGGAGAAAAGTGTTGTTAACGCTTATAGAAAATCACTGTTTCTCAGGGAATGTGCAGGAGTTCCTTCATTGTTGCTGATCTGCAGTCAGAGGCTTAGATAAGTAGCAATTAGATGATGGTGATCATCTGAAACAATTTAGTCAGGAGGCAGCAATCCAGTTTTTAAAAAGGTGACAATAGGAAAATGCTCAAAAGACAGTAAACTGTGGCTAAGGAGAGTCTTCATGTATTTCAGATGCAAACATGTTACAACTAGCAATTTCATTACGATCTCTCATGTCAATCTACTGACTGAGAAATTTCACTGAAGTTCATCGAGCTTCCAGAGCTATGTATACTGATTACTGATTACTCATTCCTTCCTTCAGATCATCTTCATCCTAAAAAACACAACCCATCATCTCTTCTAATGCCCTTCTTTTCATACCTCCTTTAGACATACTAATTTTATTGATTATGTGCTTAGCTTTAGCTTTTATGTACCAAAATGTACTTTTAATTTGAGTACCAAAGGTTTTTTTACTAATTTAAATCCTAAATTACTTCTGTGAAGTAGCTTGCACTTCCTGTTCTTTTTGGTTCTAGGTGGAAGTTCATTTAAGAATGAATCTTCTCTAAGCAAAGCAGTAAGCACTCCATACAGAAGCACACACTCTAGCACTGCACTCTACTCCTAGTCTAATAATTATTCTGAACAAAAGGACCGTGGGAAAACACAGGGCTTCTTGAATCTAGAGGGTTATAATATATGTATAATTATTTTTTAGGCTTCTCCACCATTTCTGATTTTTTTTATTTTCACGTCCAAATATGATTATAATGACTCCATTTGAACACAACAGAATTAATGAACTGTTTCTTCACGAATGAGTTATGGGAAAGAATATCACTGCAGCAAATATTTCGAGGGTAGCTCTGTGACATGGCAAACAGCATTCGCTTATATAGAGATGAAAATTAATATTGTATTTCCTGTAGTGGCCCCAGTTAAGATATGGATATCTATTTTTAGGCCAATATTTCTAAAGTTTGCCCCTATTTCAACAACTGTCCAATCTATTTATTTAAATGATTCAGGATAGGCTGGCCTTCTGAGAGATCAAGAATTCATAGCAAATTTGATGACATAGTCAAAATATAGAAGTGATTGGACTCTTCTTCATCAAATGGACCAACATTCGGAGCATATGAGTAATTTCTTTAGCCCAAATCCTACAACTTTCCTTTCTGTCATTTTCTATAACTTGTTTATTGTTTGTATCTTTCTCTTCCCTTAAGTCAGTGCTTCGCCGCATATGCAAACATTCTCTTTTTCCAGACAAATTTCATTTGCATTGGAAATTCCAGCTATTTCCTTTAACATATCACAAAAAGTGGAGCAATTTTTTATAGGTGCTAGCTCTGGCTCAAGAGAGTCCAAACACAGAAAGGCACATGAAAGCATGGTTTCCTTGGATTTAGACTGATCAAGCAAAATGCAAAGCAGAGTCATTGGTTACCAGAGCTACATTTCATTCCTTGTTTCAGAGAAAACAAGCAGCTTAAAATAATAATAATTTTACTAAATTCTTTTATACTAGTCACTTGAAGCAGCCAAAGTTTAGTACAATTTAGACAAATTAAACAATAAAAATCCAACTTGTTGAACACAATGAAAGCCATCTAGAAGATATCACAAACAGATGATAAAAAGAATCAGGTTCTAACTTCAATTTTCATTAGCATTTAATCCAAATGATCCACCTGTCATGGTGCCTACAGAGAATACTTTTTTGTATTCATCCTGTGAGGGACTCCCATGAGCAACTCTGTCTCAATGATCGAGTTAATAATACAGTAGGAGCTGGGTGTTGTGGTACATGCCTCTAATCCCAGAACTTGGGAGGCTGAGGCAGAAAGACCACTGTGAGTTCAGGGCCAGCCTGAGCTGTACAGCAAATTCCTGTCTCAAAAAAATAATCAGAATAAGACAATAAGAACTTCCCTGCATGCCTTCTCAGTTTTTCATCAAGGACATATCATTTCATGAATTTATAACTACAGATAGAGCCCTTGATTCAGTGTATGATTTTTCTAGTTTGAAAGGTATGGTAAGAATCCTGTTCTTACGTCTATCTATGTATTTTTTTAAATTTTGTTTTATAGTAGATGTTGGCAGTACATGAAGTTTACGTTCATCTTGAGGAAAAAGTGCCTTTACCTTGTTTCTTTTTTTATTTTAAGAAAGAAAAGAAAATTTTTAAAAAAGATAAAATAGAAAAAAACAAGAAAAATAGAATACAGAGTTTAAAAATTAACATCATAGAATCACTAGTTGATATATTACATCTTGTCAACTTAACAATAATGTTAGAGTTACAAAATCTAAGCATAAAATGTGGTTAGACCCTCCATCACTGATGGTACAAACTCTTCTGTTCAATGATCTAACAGGTAATATGGCTCAGTAATGCAATCATCTATTTTACACACTCTACATACTGTTATGTCCTTTAGAGCAATTTCCTTCCCTTTCATTTATACAATATCTATTATATCTGTTACACTTTTATATCTATTATACTTTTATATCTAATTTACTTGTATTCAAAAAATATCTTGTTTCTTTTTTTAGTTTCCTTCCTTTTCCCACTCACCTCTCTTCTTCTGTCTCAATCTTTCCCCATTTTCATTTTATTGTTGTTTATTATTCTTAGCTTATATTTATGATATACAATCTTTTTATTCATTATAGGTCCTTGGTACCTGACCTCGACATATGTTACATTTTCTCACTTCTTCTCCTCCTGGTTCTCTCCTCTCTCCTTCAGTTTCCTCAATCCCTGTGCAAGAGATCTATTCCCTTGTTGCCTTCTACTAGACTTTATTTTGCTCTTTATGCTTTGCCTTGTTCAAATGAGAGGTACTATACAGTGTTTAAATTTATGTTTGATTTATTTCACTCAACATTATGTTTTCCAGATGTACCCATTTTCCTAAAAAAATCTTAGTTATCTTTCTTTATAACCAAGTAGTATTGTATTATGTATCAATAGCATATCTTCTTTATCCATTCATCTGTTGATCAGCATATAGTCTGCTTCTAGGATCTAGATATTATGAATTGTGCTGCTATAAATATCAATATGTGTGCATTGCTGTAATATGATGCCCTAGATCTTTCTGCAAGATAGATACCAGGGGAATATCTGGGTCAAATGGAAGTTCTAATATATTTCTTCAAGAAATCCCCATCTATAATGAGGATATAATGGTTGTTCTAGGGCACATTCCCACCAGTGATATAGGAGGATTCAGCCATAGCAATACTTGTTATTTAATTTCTTGATGATTGCCATTCTTTCTAGCAAGAGATGAAATCTTAACATTGTTTTAATTTTCATTTCTCCAGTGATGAGAAATGTTGAACCTATTTTCATGTTTGTTGGCTATCTGCACTTTTTCTTCTAAGAAGTGTCTGTCCTTTTCACTTGCCCATTTCCTGACTGGATCTTTTGTTTTGGGAGATCTATTTTTTATTTCTTTACATACTCTAGATATTAGTCCTCTAATGAAGAGCTGGCAAATATTTTTCCATTCTGTGGTTTGTCTCTTTACTCCACTAATTGATTCTATTGCTGTCCAGAAATTTTTAATCTAATGTAATCTTGTATGTTGATTTTTGTTATTTCTTGGGCAATTAGAGTTCTATTCAGAAAGTCCTTGTGCACATGTATGAGTTCAAGTGTTTTACCTATTTCATCTTCCAGTAAGTTTGATGCTTCTGTTTTAATGTTTAGGTCTTCAGTCTCTTGGTTTTAAATTAATACATGGTGAGAGATATAGAATATACTTCAATCATCTACAAATAGCTGTTTTACACAGCAACATTTGTTGAATAGGCTATCTTTGCTCAAAAATATGGTTTTTGCCTCTTTATTGAAGATTGTAGAACTAAATGTGTCTGAGGATGTTTTTGTATCCTCTTTTCTGTTCTATTGATCTACATGTCTGTTTTTGTTCCAGTGCCATACCATTTTTATCACTGTTGTGTAATGTAACGCAATTCAAAATCAGATATGTGATGGCTCTTGCTTTGCTCTTCTCATCCAAGATGGCTTTTTACTATTCTGGGTCTCTTCTGGTCTGTATGAATTTGAGAATTGTTTTCTCTAGATCTGTGTAATATCTTGGGATTTCACTGAAATTGTACAACAGTTTTAGATGTGTGGCTACTTTGACAATATTTGTTTTTCTATTCGGGAGCAAGAGACATCTTTCCATTTTTGGACATCCTCTTCAACCTCCTTATTTCGCAGTGCTGTAGTTTTCACTGTAGAGGTCTTTCACTTCCTTGGTGAGGTTAATTCCTAGGTATTTAATTTTTCTTGATGCTGCTGTGAATGGTATTGTTTCTCTGATTTCCTTCTCATTGATTTTACTATCGGTATAGAAGAATGCTATTAATTTTTGTGTTGATTTTGTATCCTGCTACTTTGCTGAAACTTGTTTTTCATTCTAAGAGTTTTTGGTGGAATTATTTGGGTGTTCTTTTCACTCTCAGACAGGAGACTGCAGATTCCTTGGGATATAAGTGCACCCCTGCTGGATTCACAGTCCCTGATCTTATAGCCACTCCCTACCTAGTGTGTGTGAGGGGCACCCCTTCCCCTTGGTGAGCATTGACAAAGAATCTGCAGGAGACAACAGAAGCTGTTGTGGAGAGACCACAAGAATCAGCATTTCATTCAAGCAGGAGTACATGCAAGGGTCTCAGTCTTTGTTTGCTGATGATCCTCTCTCTGAGCAAGGTGAGGCTTCCTTGCCTTGGTGAACACAGGTGTGGGAGTCAACAGGAGTCAGCATTCCCCAGTGTTTTGAGTTAGAGCTGCTATGTCAAAGGAACTGGTACATACTGAGTCAGATCCAAGAATTCAGTCTTCAGTCTTCATACACTTTTACCTTCCATCATCCTATTTTTTGTTTGTTGTGTTGTGTTTTGGAATGCTCTCAAAGTGGCTGCTTCCTGCAGGACCTGGGGCTGGAGGGTGTAGATCAGCCATACTGCCTCCATTTCCCCCTTCCAATGATCTAGTTATTAGATTTGGTCTACATGTATGTTCTTCCCAATAAATATTCTTATTAATGGTGCAAGAACCTCCTCTACTACTACAGTGTACCTGTGGCTTCAATGTGTTCTCACTGAACATCTTGGACACTATTCTTCCTCTGGTCACCCACATCGGCATCCTCCAGCCATGTAATGTTGTCAGCGTGCTGACATTTCACCTCATAGGAAGGAGCACCTAGTAACCTGTAGAGTGGACAAAGGACCCCAGGTCAACATTTTAAAAATTCTCAGATTGTCCACATGAGATTCCTAGGCCACATATTCCATCCTGATTTGTGGTTTGAAAATCCGACAAAGATGTACTAAGAGATGGTAAGCAAACAGTGTGTATGACAGAATGGAGAGGCTGCACAAACAGAGATGACAGGGAGAGGGAAAGAGAGAAGACCCAGCATGAGACTTAGGGCAAAGACCTGCCTACTTACTTGAATTTTATGGAAAAAGCTGAGTATAAGGAACAGTAAAAAAAAAACTAACAAAAATGAATTAATACAATTCCAGAAATCAAACGTTTGGAGTATTATGAAGGCACAGCCCAATCAGAAGGGTAAAATATTGCAGCTGTTAGAATGAAGATTGGCCATAGGATTTGTCAGTAAGAGTATTAGCAGTAATCTTAGATAACATTTTTCATTGTTGGGCAAGACTGAAAGGCAAGGTTGTTTACTGAGACTGGACAATGTATGTTATACAAAAGAAGTAAATGAAAATATTAAGAGCTGGGCAGAAAAACTGGCAACAGATATTTACACTTTCAGCCAGAAATTAATGTTTACTTACTCTAAGTTATCAACACATGCTTCTTTGTTCAATAATAGAATTACAGTTAACATTTATATTCATATATTAACATTCTTTTTATTTTTATTTCAGTATCCAGTGATCACCCTTATGGTAAGATAACTGCTGGTTGAAGTTGTTTGTTTGTTTGTTTGTTTGTTTGTTTTTTCTGTTCTTAGTATGTCCTTAAACCTCAATCTGAAGACAGTTTACAGAGAAAGACTATCTACTTAACTTTTCACAGAATTACTTAGTTCACATAGCCAGCCCCAAGAGAATAAACATATTTTTCTCCTTTGATTATATTAGCATCCACCAACTGATACTGACAATATGCAAGAATGGTTTCATATAATTTAAAACTTACTTATTGAATGTCTATGAATGTGTTCTTACTATTTTATGCACTGGGGATAAAATTTTATGAGGCACTTTTAAGAAATGAGAAAGTAATATATAAAATGGTTGGGAAAAAAATCTCTAAATACCAAATGTTATGATATAAACCCAAGTATTAATTCTCCAATAAGAAGCAGAAGACATACTCGTGTTTTGAATCATTAGGTTAGAATCTTCAGTAACTTGCTGAAATATCATGATGAGCAAAAGAAAAATCAAGCATGTGACAAATTTCATTCATCCTCAGGATCCACATAATAATCAGATACAACAGTGGGTGAATAAGAAATCTGAGAATGGTATCCTGCAACTCTCCTTCCAGTTAATCTCAGAGCCCATTCTGGGATGGTACACAATAACTGTGGAGGTGACGCCTGAAAAGAAAGAATATCACTCCTTCTCAGTGGAAGAATATGGTAAATACCAGCTATGAAAATTTTATCTGCAGATAAAAAGACTTTACAAACTATCCATTTTTAAGAAAAAGGTTACTAAATGACTAATGTATTTTCCTTGCCTCTTTCTTTTCCTCTGCTATTATTTTGTGATTCTTCATTTATTCTTACTTTTATACTCCAGTTAGCAGTCCACAATCACCACACAATTCTCTGTTAACCTAAGGTATCTATTTTATCTTCCCTTTGTGATGTCTGGAATCAAGTTTAAGTGATAGTTTGTTGTGTGTTCAAACTCTTTTTATGCCATATTTGTGGTTCAAAGAACTTTTAGTAAAAGGAATGGAACATTTGTTACTGAGGAAATGCTCTGCTGATATTATTCCATAAAATTCCCTTTTAAGTCCTGTTGTGCTATCATTGTTCCCATTTGAGTTTGAAGCACACTTTCCATGATCAGTACCTGAGAGGTTATGAATTTTTCAAATCTGTATGTTTCTATCCAATTCCAAAATCTAGTTCCTTTCCATTTCAGTGCACTGATTTTATGTATCAGAAAATATTAGCAAATTTGCATGATTTGTAAGGGGAAAATAATTGCTTCATATGAATGTATTGATGTTAATAAGATACTATTTCTCTTTTTATTAACAGTACTACCCAAATTTCAAATGACTATGGATGTACCAGAAACTATCCTAGTTGTGGACTCTGAATTCAAAGTTAATGTCTGTGCCTTGTAAGTTTAAATAATACACAGTAAAATGATGTATCCAGCCAGGTATGATGGCACAAATGTAATTGCAGCATTTGGGAGGCTGAGGCATGAGGTCTGTCATGTGTTCAAGTCCAACCTAGGTTACATAAGTGAGCTCAAGGCCAGCCTGAATTAGAGAGTGAGACCCTGTCTCAACAAACAAACAAAAAATATGTATCCATAAATTGATATTACAATAGAATAAAGACAGTTTAAGCAAGATAGACTTGTGTAGAAGGCAAGAGAAAAGAAATCTATAAACTTATATTGCTGATTTTATGAATTCTTACCTTTCATCAGTAATAATTTAAATATACATTATAACCCATGGTTTTAGGTAACAGTTTGACTACTGAACACTGCCTTATGTCATAAAAGAACACTGTTCTATATCAACTAATGCAAAAGTCACTGACTGTCCATAGGTGCTACTTATAGTTCAACTAGTTAAAATACAATAAATTTAGCAACCTAGTCTTTCATCTGCACTAGCCACGATGCATGCAACTAGTAGCTCCTGAATTTCAGAACATAAACATAGAATATTCTATGTTTATGTGATACCATTGGATGGTATCACATGCTTACTGTGAATTCTTGATGCCGTCTTCTTAAATATACAATTAAAAAAGAAAACCATAGCTCAAAATGGATCACACAGAACTTGTGCAAGAGCTAGAACTGGTTCCACATAATTTAGGTGAATTAAGAGGATGTCAAGAGTTGAAAAGATTTCAGGGCAAGTGCAAGATGCTCCAGTGATGAACAGCAAGAGAAACAGGCAGGCAGCTCCTGCTGTCTTCTCCCTCCCTTTGGCCAAGTTAAGCAGCACTAGCAGAGCCTAGCAAAGTAAATGAGCATGCAGACATAAACCTTTATCTCCTCACACTTGATGTGACAATCAATTCTTTCCCTGGATACAGGTCAAATCTAATGTACACTTTTCTTCTCATTTTGGATGATTTTTCTTTTTTTTTTTTTTTTGTACTGGGGATCGAACCCATGACCTCATGCTTGCCAGACAGGCATTTACACCACTGAGCTAAATCCCTGGCCCAGATTAAAAATTTCAAGGTGCACTGCTAATTTCTAATTACACAAAGAGTTTCTGCTCGTGTTTGATTTAGGCTAGATGTTTATAATGATATAGAAAGGTATAAGAAGCATGGTTAAATTTTTGAAGTCCCTATCTTGGGCTTCACCTCCAGAATCTAAGAAGCAGGAGGCAAAGGACAGAACAGCCTCACTGTACTTGTGTTACAGAGGTAGGAAATTGCCAGCACAGGCAGAAACATCTATAAGAAATGTAATCCCCGGAGTGAAGATTTACCTGGTTGGTTTGGGTTGTGGATCAAATCTTATGTTATTTTTGCTGGTGATGATTTTGGAAAGAAAAAAAGACAATCTCAGACAAGCCGCCTAGAAGACATGAAGCATAAATGTGTGAATTTTTGAAGATTTTAACAATTTGATCATCCAGAATTCAAATTTAAAATAAATAAAAAGTACATATTTTGATGAGTTAATGGCACATGTTCAAAAATAATCAAAGACATAATGATCCAGCATATTGATTACTAAAGTAAAAACATGTAGAATAGCTGGCTAAAAAATAAATGATGCTGAAGAGAAAATAAGTAATTTGGAAAATAAAGTTTAAAAATTATCATAAAATGTAGCTTAGTGAAATCTACTATTACTCTTTACATGAAATTTTCTCCATTGCCTTTTCTACCTATTATTTGGATTTTTAACAATATTATTATGTTTATGTAGTTCCATATAGTTACAAATAAATATAATTTATGCTTTAAAAATGAAAATCATGCTCCACCTTCAGATTCCATAAAGATAAAAATTATTTTTAAAAAGCTTATTATCACACAGTTTGGAATAACAGAAAATCTAAAAAAGAATAAATATTATCCTAATAAATAATTCAATGACTATTTCTTTATTACTAATCGCTTTTCATTATATTGTGTTTTATATATGATGTTAACCAAAAGACCAAGAAGCAATTATATATTATGTCTTAATGATTCAGATTTATGAGTTCTGCATGTAGTTTATTTCAATCTTTTTAAAGAAAACCGACGTAGGCTTAGAGCCTTCAGCTTACATTAGTAGGTACTATTGTTTAAATTTCTTTCAGAAAATAAGGCTATTTAAGTGTTGATACAATAATAGCTTTTTTTGAAAAAATTTCCAAAAAAATTTATAAGGATTAGTAATGGCACTGACCTCTCTAATTGTGCTGTTGTTACATTCTGCTATAGATACACCTATGGCAAACCTGTAGAGGGCAACGTTCTCCTCAGAGTGTGCAGAGAATCTACTTTCTATGGTGAATGCAGACATTTCAATTCAATCTATAAAAATTTTACTATTGAGGTAAGAAGCGTATCTGCAAAATCATAAGTAAGAGTGTATTCATCTCATGTCTTCAGTTAACTACTATAAGAAGGATTTTTTAAATGTGTAAAAGACAGAATTTCCTGAAAAGATTCACTGAGAAGATTTGAGAACAAAAATCAAAAACTAGATACAAAAGTACCCACCTAAGACATGGAATACTTCAGTTACAATCATACCAATTAAAATCAAATTAATATATAAGCTGCCAGCTGCCATCCCTACATCATAAATAATGTGATACTACCTAGACACACACAAGCACAGAAATACAGTTCTATTTTCTCCAAAGAAGATGTGACTGCTTGTGAGAAGGGCGGTGACAAACATAGGGCCTTCTGCTTATGTTAACAAATGCTTTACCAGGAGGCTGCATCTCCAGTCCCTGCAGAGAAGACTTTTGGGTAAAAAATATGAGTCCTCTAGTTCTTAAAATTTAAAATTATATTTGGACAATAAGCAAAAATAACAGTAACTACTATAATAATAGCTAATAATAGTAATAATTTCTAGTACTTATGGAGCAGCTAGTATTAGACATTATGATAAGCATACTGCATAAGTGAAAAATAAATATGGTTGAAACTAACAAAACTGCACATATCATGTGTGAATAAATGTGATTGGAAATTGATGTATTTATCCTGTGAACTGACAGAGTAATGGTACAGTGAAGATACTTTTTAAATTTAGTATTATGAGCTAATATTTGTAAAAAATTCAAATTTTGTGGTAAATGTGTGAATTGAAATTTTAAATTATAGAAGCATAATGGATTATTTTATAAAATTCAAATTTATATCAAATAGTCCTCTTAAAGTTGTGTCTCAAAGGTTATACATTTTCTCTAAAATTATTAGTTTGTGTAGTCTTTTTAAAATTTAACTTCTCTTTTATTGCTATTAACATTTCAGTTGGAGAAAGATGGCTGTATGACCCAGCTTATCAACACAGATGTTTTTGAATTCAACCGGGAAGGATACCACCATTACCTTGAAGTGCAAGCTCTTGTCACAGAAAGTGGAACAGGTAATACTCTCTAAGTACTCATACCCCAGCAGATACCCTGTCATTTGAACTGTCACCTAGTGGCCAATTGCACAGTGTTAATCTCTCCCTAGGGTATGATATCACTTTCTCAGATCCAACATCTGAGTGTTTCTTTAAAGCTTATTAGATGCCTATTGATGGATAGATAAATATTAAATTCAGTGTGCTTAAACTAAAAGTCAGAATATTAATTTACTATTATGCAATGGGGTTGTTTTTAGATACGGACATATTCTCTTTCCCTAGTCATTCCACAATTAAATATAATTAAAAATGTAAATATTGATTATAAAATTTCATGGGGTAAGTAGAATCTTAACAAGGGAGATAGAATATAGTTTTGGAAGAATATTCTGCCAGGCTAATGAAATATCTTTATCTCATCACCAGAAATATATTTCTGATGATTAATTTCTTGTGTATCTCTGACCTATTGTCTCTCTTCCCCTCAGTGGAGAATGACAAGTTCTATTTCTTGAAATGTACTTTTCTACTCTGACCACATGTTTTCTATCAAGATAGACAGTAACTCACGCATGTGAAATTTCAGCAAAATTTCTCTTCATGAGATATTAAATGCCAATATACTTTCATCAATATTCAAAGCTTTTATAATGTCTATTGTGATATCCAAAAGCAAATTAAAGTATTTCATAAGCATTTAGTGGATAATTAAATTTATCACATTGAACAAGACAAAAAATGAAAGAATACCTCACTTAATCACATTTATATGAAGAATATATCATGCATCCATTAAAAACACAAAATTATAGACAAGTCTGAAAATTCAATGTTAAAAATGTATTGTAAAACTACATATATTTATGCATACAAGTAGCAAATTAGTGCATAAATTTATCTACATACATAATCCAAACTATATTAATATAAATGACAATGTAAAGGTTAAAAAACTTGAAAATAGTCTAAAATATTACATTTATATTTCTTTGGGATGTTTAATAATTCAAATTATCTGCTTTAAACTTTTATGTTTCTAATGATATTAATAATACTAATTTCTAATGATTGCTTCTTTGAGAGAGGGAAGGTAGGCCTGCATGCACTGCTAGGGGAGTTCCAGCTACCCTGAGCTGGCTGGGGAGAGTTTGGGACATCACTCCTGGTGCTTGGGTGCCTGTCCAGCCCCCTAGGGCCCTGGACTAGCCTGCAGAGGTTTCCTGGGCTTGAGTGGACCACATCCAGTGACTTTTATTCAACCAGGGGACCAGGCCTATGCTGCCACTGAGATGGAAGTTAGGCCCACAGGAAGAAAGGAGCCAGACCAAGCCATGAGGGAAGTTCCAGCTTCCCTGTCCTGGCCTGGGGAGAGTTTGGCCACTTGAGTCCCAGGAGGAGCCCAGGGCACAGGAAGTAATTTCCAACACACCCAGGGAAAGTTTTGGAACAGCACTCAAAACATGGAAATATAGGAAAATGACAAAACAAAAGACCAAAATGCAATCTCAAATATCCAGCCCATCCCAAAAAAGCCTGGGAGCCACATACATAGAAGAAAATACTAGTCATGCACCTGAAAAACCTGAAATGATATCAACTGAAATAAAGAAGCAAATACGGGAAGCTATGAAGGAACTTAAATCAGAAATAATCTCCCAGAAGAAATGATAAAAGTAGTGGAAGAAACAGTGAATGCATCTAAAGAAGACACAGCTAAAAAAATTAGAGGAACAAAGCAAACAGATAGAATCCTTGGATAAACAGTATAAGAAACAAACAGAATACATGAAGCAGATTCAAAGAGATATACAGGAAATCAAAAATTCTATTGAAAGTTGCCAAAACCACCTCAGTGAAAGTGAAGATAGAATTTTAGACCTCAAAGATAAAATTGCAGCTAGTGAACAGGAAAGATCTTTTAAAAATAACAAGGAATCAGGAAATAACAATTTAACAGTTGCAAGATGATGCAAAGAAAAACAACATAAGATTAATAGGGGTAAATCAAAAAGAAAGGGACAACACAAATGATATCATGTGGCTATTTACAGAAGTAATAGCTGAAAACTTCCCCAACATGAGAATGGAAACTGACATACAGATTAGTGAAGCATATAGAACTCTAAATAGCCATAACCAAAACAAAACTACACCCAGACATGTAATAATCACCATCCCAGAAATCTAACATAAGAACAGAATATTAAAAGCTGTTAGAGAGAAAAAACAGATCACCTACAAAGGAAAACCTATCAAAATCACAATAGACTTCTCAACACAAACAATGATGTCAAGAAGAGCATGGAGTGAAGTATTTCAGATCCCAAAGGAAAATGACTTTCAACCCAGACTGATGTACCCTGCAAAATTGTCCTTCAAAATGGATGGAGAAATAAGATACTTCCATGACAAAGAACAGCTGAAGAATTTCATGATCAGCAAACAAACCCTGCAAAGAATACTGAAAGACATTCTAGATACACATAAGGAAAAAAACCACCAAGCAAGACAGACAACTAAACAGAATGGAAAGGGAAAAATACAACAGCAGAAAGATAGCATGTCAACAATAAATGATATATAACAGTTATAACCATTAATATAAATGGCCTCAATTCACCAATTAAAAGAAACAGACTGCCAGAATCGATCAAGAAACAACATCCAACCATATGCTATCTACAAGAAACCCACCTAACCCAATTTAGGAAATTCATAGACTGAAAGTCCAAGGAAGGAAAGCAATACTTCATGCAACAGGAACTCAAAAAAAAGCAGGTGTAGCTATTCTGTTTGCAGACCATATGAACTTCAAACCAAGAATGGTCCAAAGAGATAAAGAAGGTCACTACACACTAGTTAGGAGAAAACTTCAAGAGGAAAATATAACAAACTTAAATATATATATGCACCAAATTCCAGAGCACACAACTATACAAAGCAAATATTAACAGAAATGAAAAATCAAATAAGCAATAACACAATTATAATAGGAAACCTTAACATACCATTGACACAAAGGGACAGATCAACTAGGCAGAAAATCACCAAAGAAATAACAGAACTGAATCACACCTGTGAACAAATGGACTTGATAGACATATACAGAGTGTTCCACCCAACAACATCAGAATATACATTCTTCTCAGCAGTATATGGGACATTCTCTAAAACAGACCATCTACTAGCCCACAGAATATACTTAAGTAAAAGCAAAAGAATTGAAATTATCCCATGCATGGGACTGGGTATTTAGCTGAGCAGCATAAGCACCTGCCTTGCAAGCATGTGGTCATGAGTTCAATCTCCGGTACTAATCAAAAAAAAAAAAAGAAAGAAAGAAAGAAAGAAATTATTCCATGCATGTTATCAGATCATAGTGCTATGAAACCAGAAATTAATGAGAAAAGAAACTGCAAAAACCCCACAAACACATGGAAATTGAATCATACACTCTTGAGCAATCAGTGGATCACAGAAGAAATTAAACAATATCTACAAGCAAGGAGAAATACAAATGCGATTTACTGGAACCTGTGGGATGCAATAAAGCAGTAATCAAAGGAAAATTTATTGCACTGAGCTCCCACATTAGGAAAACAGAGCAAACACAAATAAACAACCTGATACTACCCCTCAAACATCTAGAAAAAGAAGAGCAAGTCAAACACAAATTCAAAAGAAGAGAGGAAATTATAAGGAGCAGAGCAGAAATTAATGCAATAGACACTAAGAAAACAATTTAAAGAATCAATGAATCAAAGAGTTGGTTCTTTGAAAGAATAAATAAAATTGATAAGCCCCTAGCCAACCTAATTACAAAAAGAAAAAAAAGACTAAAATTCATGCAATATGGAATGAAAAAGTGAAATCCCTACTGACTCTGTGGAAATGCAGATCATTAACATGTATTTCAAAAACCTCTACTCTCATAGGTTCAATAACACAAAAGAAATGGACAGATTCATAGAAACATATGAACCTCCAAAGCTATATCAAGAAGATGTAAAACTGCTGAATAACCCAATTTCTATCAATCAAATTGAAAATGTAATTAAGTCCTTACCAACAAAGAAGAGCCCAGGCCCATATGGATTCACTGCAGAATTCTGCAAGAAATACAGACCTAATGCCACCACTCCTCAAACTGTTCAATGAAATTGAAAAGGAAGCAATTCTCCCTAAGTCATTCCTGGAAGCAAATATTACTCTAGTACCAAGACCTGAGAAAGACCCAACTAAAAAAGAGAACTACAGGCCAATCTCCCTAATGAACATAGATGCAAAAATTCTCAATAAAATATTGGCAAACAGGATGCAGCAAATCATCAAGAAGATTATACACCATGACCAAGTGGTATTCACCCCAGGCATGCAGGGATGGTTCAACATACATAAATCAATAAATGTAATCCACCATATCAATAGAACCAGAAGTAAGAATCACATGATCATTTCTATAGATGCAGAAAAAACTTTTGATAAGATCCAACACCCATTCATGATAAGAACATTACAGAGAATTGGAATAGATGGTGTTTAGCTCAATATAATAAAGGCCATCTTATTAAATGGCCAAAAACTGGAAGCCTTTACCTTAAAATCAGGCCCAAGACAAGGATGTCCCTTATCACTGCTCCTATTCAACATAGTGCTGGGAATACTAGCCAGAGCAATTACACAAGAGAGAGAAATAAAAGGAGTAAAGATAGGAAAATAAGAAGTTAAACTATCATTATTTGCAGATGACATGACACTCTATATAGAAGATCCCCAAAACTCCATTGAAAGACACCTACATATGATAAATAAATACAGCAATGTAGCTGGATACAATGTCAATACTCAAAAATCAATAGCATTCCTATACACAAGAGAGAAATAAGACAAGCCACACCCTTCACACTAGCATCCAAAAAATGAAATACTTTGAATTAATCTAACAAAAGAAGTAAAAGAGCTATACAGGGAAAAATTATAATACCCTGAAAAAGAAATTGAAGAGGACCTCAGAAAATGGAAAGTTATCCCTTGTTCATGGATAGGAAGAATAAATATTGTGAAAATGGCCATTCTCCCAAAATTGCTATACAGATTTAATGCAATCCCAATAAAAATACCACTAACATACCTCATAGATCTAGAGAAATCACTCCTAAAATTCATCTAGAACCAGAAGAGACCTAGAATAGCAAAGGCAATTCTAAGCAGCAGAGCCAAAGCAGGAGGCATCAAAATCCCTGAACTTGAAATTATACTACAAAGCTACTGTAATATAATCAACATGGTACTGGAATAAAAACAGATATGAAGATCAATGGAATAGACTAGAAGATATAACCACATCTATGAACACACTCAACCACCTTATCTTTGATAAAGGGGCCAAATATGTTCACTGGAAAAACAATAGTCTCTTTAATAAATGGTGCTGGAAAAACTGGCTTTCCATATGCCAAAAACTAAAACTAAACCCATGCGTGTCATCATGTACTAAACTAAAATCTAAATGGATCAAAGATCTAAATATTAAAACAGAAACACTAAATCCATTGCAAGACAAAGTAGGTAAAAATCTTGAAGACATAGGGGTAGGTAGAGAATTCATGAATAAGAACCAAACTACACAGGAAATACTTCCCAGAATCAATCACTGGGATCATGTCTTATTAAAGAGTTTCTGCATGTCAAAAGAAATCTGCAGCAGAGTGAAACGAAAACCCACAAACTGGAAAAAATCTTAATAAACTGTCCCTCAAACAAAGAACTTCTGTCTAGAACTTATAAAGAATTAAAAAAATCAGACCCCCAAAATTCAAACACTCTATCCAAAAATGGGCATCCGAGATGAACACACAGTTCTCAGATGAAGAAATACTAATGGCAAATAAATACCTGAAAAACTGTTCATCATCATTGGTCATTAGAGAAATGCAAATTAAAACCATACTGAGATTCCATCTCATTCCAGAAAGAATGGCCAGGATCAACAAATCTACCTACAACAAATGCTGGAGAGGCTGTGGGGAAAAAGGAACTTTTCTGCACTGTTGGTGGGAGTGTAGACTGGTGTAACCACTGTGGAAGTCAGTCTGGAGATTCCTCAAAAAGCTGGGGTTGGAGGTCCCATTTGACCCAGCTATTCCACTCTTAGGCATATTCCCAGAAGAACTGAAAACATCTTACCACAGTGATATATGAGCACCCATGTTTATAGCAGCATGATTTGTAATAGCCAGATCTTGGAAACAACCTAAGTGCCCATCAACTGAGAAATGGATAAAAAAATTGTGGTACTTTTATACAATGGAGTACTACTCAACTATAAAGAATGATCACATTGAGATATTTATAAATAAATGGATGCAACTTGAGACCATACTTATAAGTGAAATAAATCAAACTCATATGTATAAATACCATATAGTCTCCCAAGTGTAAGAAATGGTAAAAGTACATAAGATTCTGTGGTAATCATGGTTCCCCATTATATTGCTTTGAAGACTTGTAGTGTTTTCATTCATTGGTTGGAACGGTTTTATTCTGTTTTATTTGACCTTAGTAAGTGTGATGGTACAAAAAGCTACTTTGAAGAAAATAAGACATTATGGCAGCCATTGCTGATTTAATATCATCTTGTATTGAAGTCCTAACATGCTTTTGTTCTTCTAAAAAAAATTGCTTTTCTTATAGTGAATAGATCAAAATGCATGTTTTAAGTAGAGACTTAAATAAATTTTTTAATAATTCTTTAAAAATAATGGTAAATTAATAATTCTGAAGTGATAAATGAATTGAATAATCTGCAAACAGCAAGAACAGCAGTTGAGAATAACCAGTTATTTTGATGTTTTTCATCTTTATTCATTTTCCTTATAAAAAGACATCTGAAGAAGTACCTAAGAAAAAAAGAAACAATTGACAGAAAAGGCAACATTTGTGGCTTTTTTGTTTTTGTAGCTCTGGTTATTATTTGATAATATTTTCCTAATACCACTCAATTTACTGCAGGTGTCCAGCTGACAAAAACCAGGAACATATTCATAGATAAATCAATGGTGAAAATGAGTTTTGAGAATATGGATACATTCTACAAGCAAGGACTCCCTTATTCAGGCCAAGTAAGAGAAGCAGTAATTAATTCCTTTATATATTCCTTCATTTTCACATTCATTTGTATACCTTAATTTATATTTTCATTCACTCACTTATTCACCTACCCGACATCTATTTCCTAAGAAATTATGATGTTAGCTCTGTAGGAAATTATTCTAAGAGTCCCAATTATCTGTCTTAAGAGTATGGCAAGAAAAATTAAGACAGAGACTAGATTGTGTCAATGGCTGAGAAGTCAGTGTCTCCAGATTGGTCCTCCACCACTCCCAGAGCAGCCACTGTTTATTAGGTGTATACAGTGATAGGTGGGGCTGGTAAAGGATTACGATTCAGTAGAAGACTCAGACTCAAGAGGGTGCAGATGATCATATGCTAAAAAGTATCTTGACCTTGAGTATAATCTCGGGTTGACTCAAGAAGATATAGATGATTTTATACTTTGAAGAGTCAATGGGAAATCTCAGATGGGTGGTACCAATAATCCCAAACTTCCATTTTATCCCATAGAGAAGTATGCAAAATTAGCCTTTGTGAATTTGTGAGATCCTCAACAAGTAACTTTTAATCACAAACAACATATTTATTATAAAGGAAAATAATATTATAAATCAAGCAATACAGAAGTTACCCCTTTCCCTTGAATGAGTTTTTTTCCTGAATCCTCCCCGAGGAGCAATATTTTTAACTCTTTTAAATAATCCCCCACATAGATTAATCTCCATTCATATCAATAGCATGAATTAAATGTTGTCTTACAACAGAACATCAAGTCCCCTTGTACCTGTCCCATCACTATTACACCATGCTGCAGTGATGTGTATTTAAAATTAGATGTTCATGTTGAATTTGTTATCAATGTGTATATATTCCAATTTGTGTTCTAAGATTATAGTTCAATTTGAACAATGTTTGGTTCTCCCATACAACATTATATGCATGCCATTATTCATGTTCATTCATTCCTGAAACCTTTCTCAGTGCTGTTGATGAAGTGGTGAAAACACGTGTTCCATTTATCCATCTTCTTGATCTATCTGCATTGGTCTGTGTGTTCCACATCTGATATTCTCAAGATTCATTCCACTGCTGTCTTAATAACTCCTTGGTTTTTATTTTCCTCCTCCAAATTTTCTGTTTTTTAAATTCCTGTTATAATTTTCCTTGGTTCTCATATTATTTTAATGAAGCAAACGCTCTAGTAGTATCCTGCAAAAAGAACTGATACTACACTAAGATTCTTATATGTTGCCTTTTACTTTATCATTGATGTATCATTTTTAGAGCATTTCTTTAAATACTTCTGCATCAATTGTGGATTTGTTTGTTTCTCTTTATGTTATTCATCTTTTAATGTTTGGCACATCCACACATACATAATGTTGACATACTCATTTTTAACATGTATGTACCCATTTATTCCTGTTGATGCATTTACCTTTTTCCATTTTATCTGTTGTAAAATTGTTAAATCAGTTTGTCAGTGTCATTTTTCATCCTTTGAATCTTTTTGTATTTTTATGTTTATCTCTTATGAATAAGATCAAAATGAATTTCTGAGTGCAATGTAATTTTTTCCTTTTCTAAGTTCAGCAGATTTACTTTGTTAATGATAATATGGGTGCATTTATTCTCACTTTCCTATTTTATGTTTTCTCTTCATGACTATTCTTGTCAACTTTCCCATCTTTTTTCTATCCCATCTTCAGTTCTTAAGACTTCCCTGTACACTCTTTTAACAGTTTTTATTAACCCTTAAATATTTAATGTATCTACATATATTTTATACTAAAATTTAAGTGTTTTAAAATTTTAAATTGTTGTGTATTTCATTCCTAATATTACTATATATCTACAAAGACCAAACAATGGAATTAAGGATGCTTGACCCAACAGAAAGACGGTGAAAACCAGAAATAATATGAAAGGCTCAATGTTTTGCAGAATTTGAGCTCAAAGGAAGCATGTCCAAGATGTTCGTTTGGTTGTTTGTTTGTTTTTTCATGATTATTATGACCTTAGATGTTAATGAGGGTGGTCTTAAAATATTTCAAATTGGCATAGGTACTGGTGCCTGCATCAGAATCTACAATAAATGTGCCTATTTCTGAAGGGCTTTTGTAAGTTCAGCATTGCTTGTACTGATAAGACAATGGAAGACATTTTGGCAAATAACAGTGGCTTAACAGAGTAATTACTAAAACATTTTAAGGAGCAAAATAAGTTTTGTATTTTAGAAAATTTGGTTCTATGCCAATATAAAGAAATAAAACAGCATTGAAGAGACAAGGTGGGAGGCAGCTACATAATGAGAAAAATATTATGAGAAATTCATATACAGCAATAACAAAAATGAATATGATAAATTGGAAGCAAATATGTTAAAAAGATAAAAAATATTTTTATCAATGATTAAAAACTCTAGGAAAAGAAGACCTCTAGGAAATGCCAGGATATTTGTTTTTAATAACTGAATGGTTGAGTCACTCACTAAAATACATAAAAGGAAAAAATCCAAATGAAGTAATTAATCATTCCATTTGCAAGATTCTTGTATTTATTTATTATAAAAATATTTAGTAACATACATGGGCCAATTTTTCAAAGATTTTTATTGGTGGAAAAATTAGACGTTAGTGTCATCAATATACTCACCGCATATGTTATACACTCAAGAGAAGTAGCTGAAACTACTCAGGAGATGCATATAGCCAGAGAGAAGCATTCACAATAGAGCTTGGCAGATTCCATCAAAAAACAGATTTTTAAATTTACTAAATATTTGAGAAATTTATTTTCTTCCCCTTATGCAGATTAAATTGCTTCATCCTGATGACTCTCCCATTCCAAATGAAGTTATCCAGTTGCACATACAAGACAAAATTGTGGGCAACTACACCACAGATACACACGGCATTGCTCAATTCTCCTTTGACACATCCAAGATCACGTATCCAAACATCACCTTGAAAGTAAGTTGTCCCAAGGCAAGTAGAGAAAATCAAAGGAAAAGTATTAGCTAGTTAAGGTTTAAATATATGCTAAATTTTATGTATGTGACAGAAATGAAAATATGCATGTTATTGTGAACCTAGAATGCAGTGAGGCAGTTACATAGTTATTAAAATCAATAAGAGAATTGTATTATAAATTCTGTAAAAAGGATAACATACCTATTGAAGTATATGAAGGAGAAACAACTGAAGATAAGTAGCACTTCATTCTCACTATGAAACCAGACAGACAATTGCATTTCCATAGATGGAAACACTTAAGAAACTTTGTAATCTATTTCCATGGAATGATTTCAAGGACTTCTCAGAGTACATTCAATACTGAACTAACCTACTGTCCAGAACTATTAAGTATCAGAGATTCTAAAATATTTTCCATCTCCTCGGACTCGTGTATTGTTAATGGTGAATGACCATGTTTAGAATAATCTCTATTTTACAAAATCTTTTTCATGTTTCAGCAGAAATCCTTATTATTACTGTAAAATCACCTTCTGAATTCACAGGTTCTTCATGTGGGAGTGACAGAGAATAATACTCATCTACAGACCAGTAAAATTATAATTTTAGTAGAGAGTGTAGAAAAAATATTCAATATATTATTGAGCTAAGATTTAAGTGAATAATTAATGCAAAATTCACGCAGAGGTCTTCCACAAGTGTAACTAGAGAGTGGGTATGATGAACTGGGTTAGAATTCATCAAGAATGGTCTTGAAATTTTCCTACAGCGGGGGACAGCACTATAAAATGACCTTATTAAATATTCTTTTATATATTCTTTCCTTTTATCTAAATATAAATGCGAATTTCAATCTCTGTTTAGGCAACCTACAAGGCCAACGAATACTGCAAGGCTTATGGTTGGGTGTTGCCTGAATACCCTACACCACAGTATTTTATACACAGATTTTACTCCAAGACTAACAGCTTCCTAAAGATTGTCCCAGAGAGGGAAGAACTGAGATGCAACCAGTGGAAGCAAGTGACAGTGCACTACATTGTCAACACAAAAGACCTGGAAGATAAAATCGATACAATGAGCTTCAATTATTTGGTAAGAAGTGAAAATATCCTTCCACACCCAGAACTGTTTCCTGACTTTCAAGTTTCTTTGAACTTAATGTAAATGCTTATACCCAAATATCATGAAAAACTTCAGAGTATGCACAGAATAGAAAATTATATAACTGAAGTTTTATCAAAAAAAAAAGAGATAACAAGAAAGGCCATGTTGCTATAACCCATAACAACTGCATCATTCTCACCACCAACTTCCATTTGTACATAGCTCGGGCCAAAAACATCATTCTGAAACTTACCTGCTGTGTGTTACTTTTGAAATCCATTAAGCTCTAGTGAACCTAAATTTTTTTGGTAAGATTCTGTCTAATTATAAAGTTGTTAAAAAAAACTGGAGGAAATAACATACATAAAAGCCTTTGTCCAATTCCTGGCAAGTGAAAGACATTAAATATTAGTTTTCATTATAATCAATTATTATGATAAATTATTGGTTTACATTATCTAAATGAATGCACAGTCCTTCATCAAGATGGATGTTGATGGTATAAAATTAATGCAACAGGTTAAAATTATTAAGTTAGCTCCATACCCTCAATACTGTATCAGGAAGTATAACAATGGTGTATAACTGATTATAACTGGTTACAAAGCATAAATTATAATGACATAAGTGCAACATATGAAATATATAAGGCCACTAAGTTGATCCAGAAGAATAAGAGATTAACTCTAGTCACAGTATAGAAATAATGCTTCTCAGAGTGTGTGTGATCCCCAGGCTAGGAGTGTTAGTATCACCTAGAAATAGTGAAAACTACAAATCCTCCAGCCCCATCATCAACTTAGAGAATCAGAAATTCTGGGGCTACAGCCTAGCATTCTTGTTTGAACCAGTCCTCCTGGTGACTCTAATGCACTACAGTTTAAAAACCACAGAGGGGCCCAGAGGAGTGACTCTGTACAAAACAGTGCAGAAATTCTGCAGCATTTCAACAATAATGCAGCCATACAAGTATGTGAGGAGTATCAAACAGACTTGAATGTAAAGCTGAACTTCTTAGTCGTTTTAAAGACATGCAAACATCTCCTGCTTTCACCTCCTTCTTCCACATTGCTCCACCCTTGCTTATTTTGGTATCCAAGTTCCTAATTCTCCCACTCTAGAGCCCAGCTCTTCTGCAGGGTTGTGGGGACAGTGGATCTACTTCCCTCTTGGAACTTTCTGATCTTTCTCCACTCCAAAATGAGGCCTTTACATTTGCCTCCTGTGGTTTCTATTTTGCAAATAGCTCAGGGTTACACATGTCCTAACGTAATTAAAGAAATGGTTTTCTTTCTTCTCTTTCTTTCCTTCTTTCTTAAATCTAGAAACCTAGACTGGTATTTTTCAAAAGCAAGATGATTTCAATCCCCTAATGGAAATATATTTGCTGAATCTAAAAATTAATAAATAAATAAACACTAAACTTTTCTCTGTCTGTTCTGGAACTAAAGTGGAAAAACCCCTAGTATTCTATTTTTATCTTTCCAACCCCACCCGTTTAATATGGCCTCCTAACTTGTAGTTTGCTGATGCTCAAAATTCACTTCCCAATTGATTCTACATCCACTCAGGCATCTTGGGCACTATGTGTTTCTGTCTCCCATTGGACCACCTGTTCCCCAAAGTCATAGGGACCTGTCCTGCTCCATCAAAAACCTCCACATTCTGATACTGTACTTCCTGCCAGTGAAAGTCTACAAAAACCCTAGACCACGAGCGAGCATGGTTTGGCTTTCTTTGTTGTCGGAGCAAGCCAGGCCAGGGCCACTGGGATGAAATAAAACTGTTGGCTGCCTCCAAACCCTGGGTGTCCTTTGGGTGTTTCTGCTTGTCCTAGCAGAACCATACGGCCTGCCAGCTTCATTTCACGTCATTCTGCTTTGCAGTTTTCTTTGCTGTGGACTCAGGGATCTTGCTTCTTCTTCACAAGCTACACAGACTTAAAATCTTCCTTTTGTTCCCGTGGTTCCCCCAACTGCCTGTGCCCTGTTTTCCTAGTGGATTTCAACTCATCATTCCTCTCTAATTAGAAATGGCATTTTTTTTAAGTCTCTCTGGTAGTTCTACATTTATTTTCTATAATGGGCTTAATGGAGTTTATTTTTCCTTATAACAGTTATTAGATTCAGTGTTTACGTCCTTTTGTATGTGGTTGTTTGGAAGTTGCCTGTCTCCCCTGTTATTCACAACCCTCTATCACCTTTGGACTGTTTTGTTATCTGTCACTGTGCACATTTGCCTGACATGTTACACATCCCGGAGGTGGAGTTCAATATTGTGGCATAAATAAATGGAGGCCTGATGAGTTGAATTGTTAAGATTTTAAAGGGTCAGCAGATTATAAGTACTTCTGTTGATTTCATCTGTAATGAGAGCTGTCTTATTTTAAGAAGTCAATGTCTAAAAGTCCTCCCGCAGGGCCTGGAAGTCTTATTTATGTCTCTTTGTAATGTTCTACTACCAAATACACTACTACCAAATACACTATTTTGCAACTAGTGGTTGGAACTAGAGGTTCCATTTTTTGGTTTTGGTTTTGGTTTCTTTCACGGAATTAATTATCCAAGGTTGGCTTCCCAGAGAGTTAAGTAATTTTAGAGATTTAAGAAATGCTAAAGTAAGATTACTTGCTCTACCAATTTCAGGTTGCATGAGTTTATGGAAGTTTTATAGTTCTCCAAATCCCAGTATCTTTTCAAATAACATTCTAAAATTTTAATTTTAAAAAGCTACAATAACTTTCTTAACAAATTTCAGGTCTCCTGCCTGCCCCTTGGAGCTCGTAATCCAAATATGCTGGTGTAAATTTGCACAAATTGCTGATAAAAATGAAGGCAGAGAAGCATTTTTTTTTCCAAATTTTGGGTTCAGATGGATGAACAGGCCTTTCTTTACAGATTAAACATGTTTCAGAAAACTCTTCAAGAATTCTCCCTTGCAAAGGTTTCTGTGTAAATTTGTTTCTTTAATGTACATAAAGTTAGATGTATTCAATGCTTAGAAATATAAATAAAGCACATTTCTCACACAGAGCATAGACCATTAAGTTGCTTAACAGCAAATTAATATAATTATTAGGGACATATGCTCATTTACAAGTATCCTGAGCACAAGGGAAAATATTTGCATTGTATTTTCAGACTGAAAACAGTTAAACCACCTAAGTTTATAGTTAAATGAGGCTTAGTTTCTATTCCCTAAACTTTGTCGTAATATCTTTATTTTTCTAGGTGATTTCAAAAGGTGTAATCATTCTTCATGGGCAACAGAAAATTGAGCTCAAGGATGATGGTGAGACCTCTAAATTTAGCACAGGATTTAATGTAACTGTAATGCCTTAATTGAGGTGTATTTGTTATTTTTATTACTTTTCTTTAAAAATCATAACTTTTGCATTTTAGGCCTGTTTGCTATCCCAAACCATCCTAGAAAATATATAAAGGCATATGAATAGTAGGTACAATGCCAAACCCAAAAGGAAAGTCACTTAACAGTATTTATAGTGCTAATTATTTTCATAAAACTATTATAAGAGAGACTCATTTGTCCTTCCATTTCTTTTTTAAGAAAGACATGTAGTTTTACTTTCAAACAAGAAGAAATAAAACTGAACAAAAACTTCAAAGCTGGGTCAGTGTCCAACATTTCCTTTCTTTTACCATTTACAGAGCAGGTTATGAACTCTTCCTAGGTATGCTATTAAATTTGGGGGACTGAGTCTTCCTCATTGGCAGGAGAGGGAGGTAACTAGAATCCAGTGAAGGGTCTCTGCAAAATGAGGGTTAACAGTCTAACCAAGGAACTTTGTCTCCTTGGCCTTTTCATTCACAGTGACAAAGGGCGTATTTTCCGTTCGGGTGGAGGTTAGCATGGAGTTGGCGCCCTCTGCAGTTATGTTGGTGTATGGCTTGCATCCTGGAGGAGAAATGATAGCAGACACCGCCTATTTCCAGATCGAGAAGTGCTTCAAAAATAAGGTGAGGAAAAAAGGAAAAGAATCCTTTTTCAGATTAGTTCAACTTACTGGAAAACTAAAGAGAATTTATAAATGTGTTAGGCTTACACTCTTATTTTTCTGTGTTGCAAAATGGGAAATAAAGGAAAGCTAGAATGGGAAAGTCAACATGTTAAATCACTAAAAAAAATGGATTATTGCACGCACTGTGGATGTCTTTCCTGTCATTTTAAGTGATGCATACCAGTAACACAATAAATCACACAGAAGCCTGTTAAGAGTAAACCAAAGGATTATTTTCCCATATGGTTTGCAATCTCTTCACTCCTTTGTTTATTTTCATTTTCAGGTCAACTTAAATTTTTCTAAAGAAAGAAGTTCCCCAGGATCTAGCATCAGTCTGCAAGTCTCAGCTGCTTCAAACTCTCTCTGCGCTCTTCTAGCTTTAGATCAAAGTGTGTTGCTACTCAGGGATTATGGTCAGCTGTCTGCACAGACTGTGAGTGATGAAAATTACTTTGATTTGCCACCAACTGTAGCCATTTATGGAGGCCCTTAAATAAGCTAATGAACAAACAAATTGGCCAGAATTTAAGGAAGAAAAATAGACTAAGCTAGAAATTATGAGAAATGACCTCTAGTTACTGGTTGCACACTTTCTTTATGCTAAAAGTAACATTACCACTTTTAAAAAATGTTTTGCATTTTATTTTTACCCCTTTAAAAATACATTAGCTGAATGTCTACCACTCAACAGTGCTTTACTAAATATTCTGATACCATATACATTGTTTAATTTTATTATCATATTAAACATATAGAATTAATACAATCCCTATTTTGACAAATAAATAAATTTAGGTGCAACAAGATTTAATAAATTTTGCTAATAATATCTTTAAATGAGCCTCATCAAGGAATATCAAGGTGTTCCTTGATCTCAAAGTTATTAAAATACAGTGTCTTGTGTAACTTAGTTGGTTTCAGAATGACTAACCCATCAGTTACGTAACTAGTTAAATAATATTTCGGAGTCTTTGCAGCTCTGAGATGCTATTGTTTCCCAGTATGTATCTATTTATGTACTGCTTGTGAGGAAAAGAAGAAGAAATTTCTTTTTTTGAAAAAAATGCTTGATTCCTTTCTATCATTTAGGTATATAATCAGCTATATTACAAACAACTATATGGCTATTATTTCAAAGGACTTGACTTAGAAGATGGATATAAAGAGCCTTGTCTCAGAAATGAACAAATCCTTTATAAAGGAATTTATTATATACCTATATGGGCTGACTTTGGAAATGATGCTTATGACCTTGTGAAGGTAAGATAACTAGTTCCTAAAATGGTAACGATGTGTGAAAATATATAAAGAAGTTGAAATTAAAAAAATAAAGAAATTGTCATCATATGAGTTTGTAATCCAAGAATGTTCAAAACAATAAATTATAATTACTATTAATATCTGAGAACTAATAGCTCAGAGACTATTGTGTCAGAAAAAACTAATATAAGTTTATAATGTTATAAGTTTAGTAATAAAATAATATTTCATAATTATAATAATATTCTAAAAAACTAATCATGTTGTAATATAAGATAAAGAACTTGTATTTGAGAGAATTTGTTGCCCTGACACAGTGTTGTATGCTTTTATGCTACCTGATATATAAGTGCCCAAACATTTTGCTCCCATATCTACCTCTGAATTTAAATTCTAATATACTAAAGTGTATACATTTTTAAAGTGTTTACAAGTGAGGGATTACTCATAGTCTAGCAAAAATGCCAAATTCAATGTAGTGACTAGATAGCAGAGTGTGATATGAGCTCGAGTTATTTTTTTTTCCTTCTCGTTTAAAGTTTTTCATCAATCAGAAAAAAAGTCCTGAAATTTAAAAAAAAAATCCTTAGGTAAAAGAAACGCAGGAAATTGAAAACAGACCTTAGAAAATGGTCACGAAGTACCTCTAAATGTGTGACCTTTAGATCTGCGTGGAGACATAAATATGGAACAAAATTAAAAGTTGTCACAGAACTGGTTCATACCATTAGTGTCTGCTGTTGTGTCATTTGAAACTTATTTTATCTTGAAAGGCAATGGGATTAAAGGTTTTTACCAACTCTCATCTTCGGAAACCAGTGCTGTGTCGGGATTTAAAACATCACCAAATCAATGAAGGCATTTCCACAAGTGAGTCTTGTATGTCAAGAGCAGCTGATCATTTATAATCTCATAACTCATATAAGCCAATTTGGAGAAAGAGGCGAGGATGTTGCCCGATTTTATCTTGTTTTTTTAATTCATACAGGCTACCTGTCACATCAAATGTTAGGAACATAAGAATAAGGCAGGCAATGGCTATCATCCCTCTTTGCACTGTAGGATGTATTTTTATTTTTTTCTTCCCTTTTTACTTGACCTAAATCTCGCTCTGTGGTGCCCATTTTTCCCCTCCCCTTCTGTTATTTTCCTATCTCTAATACATATGAAACTGTCGCCACTAAGAAAAAAAAAAAGAATAAGGAAGGCAAATCTTTATATACATGGAGTTTATGTTGAATTTGGGATGTTGACAATATATAAATAGCATCATTTCAGATGATAACAAGTACTGATAGTTAATATTTCCTGAATGGTTGCTAGGTGCTGGTAATGTTCTGAGCATTTTCAAATGCCAACCAATTTATTCATCACAGCTTATAGATTAGAAACTATTATCTCTAATTTACCAGTGAGAGAAATAAAGAATGCGAGGTACAACAGACAGTAAATGTCAGGGGTGAGATTTTACTTCTGGCCACAAGTACATATTACTTTATTATGTTGTACCATCTCTCTGAGGATCACTATAAATAAAATAAAACAAGGTAAATGCAGACTATGTGGATTCTATTTAAAATAGAATTTTCAGGGAAATAATCTCTATGAAGAGGTGACTTTAATCAGAAACTTGAATGATCTGGAAAAATTTTAAGATTGGCAAAAATATTATGACATGATATGAAGCAAATAGGTAAAAACTACAGGAAGAGCTGTTTAGCTTCACCAATAATCAAATAAAAACTGAAGAGTCTGAGGAAACTTATTAACTTACCAATAGCAAAAAGAAATGAACGAAAAATAAAATAATAATAATTATCCAAAGGAAACGAAATAGAGAAACATCGTAGACATTAGAGAGACCATAATATGGCACAACCATTGTGTGGGGTCTAGAAAGGCATCTGCTTCTACCACAGAAACTAAACTTGAAGTGCATCAAGACAAATCTGTAAGAGGGCATGCGTATTATGGGATGCCTAGCACATTGTCGTGACCTGACTACTCAGGTAGTCATTATTAAAAAGACAGACTAAATATTGTGCAGTGAATAAATACTGTGGAACATTTTGCAGCCCTAGGAATATAAGTTAATTTTAAGAGCAAATTTTAAGGTATAAAAGTAAGAAAAATAGCAGTATCTATAATATTGTTTGCATGCATGTAAAATAGACACATTAAACAAAATTTTGTATTTGTCAAGTATGCGGACATTCCCAAGATATATGCAAAATATTTATGATGCTAGTGAATAAAAAGAGCAGTTCACCAGGAGGAAAAATGAATAGCTCATATTTAAATATTTCTGTTATACATTATAGATATTTTATGTTTGCTTAAATGTAATACGAGCTAAAAATAACAGAAAGAAATGAATGCAATTAAGTATGTATACAAGGGTATTCCTAAAGTAAGCAAATAACAGCTCTAGCTGGTGTTGGCTTGTGGTGGGCTGCCCAGGAGCCTGACCCGGAATGATGGACACATAAGTGCTAAAACTGCACAACCCTATTGTGACTGATACCAGAAACAGACTATTACACTACCAGGTACTCATGAAATGGGCTGGAATCAACCTTCATGTGTCTCCAGACTCACAGCCAAACCTCATAATAAAAATCTTAAGATTCTCCAGCTGAGAGGCTGTTGCCATTTAAAGGTATCCACAAAATCTCCTACTGAATACGTTATCTCAAGGAAGAACTCTAAATTCCTGAGTAGTATTATGCTTTCCAAGATTTAGCTATTACAGTTTGCAATCTTGGAAACAACCCAAATGCCCATCAACCAAGGAATGGATTTTTTAAATATGTGGTTTACTTATACAGTGGAGTACTACTCAGCCATAATGAAGAATAAACTTGGAACATTCATAGGTGGGGTAAAGGAAGGAAGGGAAAAGGAAAAATATATGCATATACACAAGACAAGATAGTCATTCAGCTAGTTTCTCTTAGTTCATTGAAAACAAAGGTTTGTGCTAATATTTTGGGGGAAATATTTCATACCTATTTCTTCTACTCTGAATAATAGTATGAGATGACAATGCACAATGTATTAATTGTTGTTACTCTCCTATTAGACTGTTCTGAAACTGTTGTATTGCCATTTTTATTTTTTTCTCTTTAAAAAATATATGGACTGTGATGTATATCAATAATTCAGTAAATGATGACTGCTTCTAGTATTAAATAGCATTCTTAAAACATAACTTCACTTAATAAGAAACTTTACTTCATGATTATAGAATGGCTAATTATTTTCCCTTTCACCAGATAAACTTTAATTTTTATCTCTTTTTAATTAGCAAAAATAATTGCATGCATTTATGGATTCTCAATACATGAATACATTGTAGAATGAATGATCTAATCAGGCTTATTAGCATATATATCACTTCAAATATTTATTGTCTTTTTACTCAGCATATTTAACATTTTCTCTGTTAGCTGAATCTTCAAATATTTATTGTCTTTTTACTCTGCATATTTAACATTTTCTCTGTTAGCTGAATCTTCAAAAATAGGACACTTTTCAGGAAGGGGTGGCATTTATCAAGAAACTGTGAGGAAATCATTCCCTGAAACTTGGATTTGGAAGCTTATCACAACTGAGTGAGTCGTTATTATTATTACTTTTTTCATTATTTTTCTTCATTTATTTTTTTTATTTTCCTGATAGAAAATATTCACAGTATTTATCAGCCTTCTCAAAATAAATGTGTCCCAAATATTGAAAATGAAGAAAGTATGTAAAAAAAATTCTGCAGTCTCTGATAGGTTTCTACTACATTCCATTTTCCTTTTTATATTCTCCTTTTTTTTATGCCTTTCTTATTTCCATTTCTCACTTTGTTACTTTTTTTAAAATGAAACTTTATTTATTTAGTTATCTATTAATATGCATGTAAAAACTTTCAATGGAAAACAGCGACATGCTGATTGGTTGCATTTAAAAATGTAAAGCATGCTCTAGTGTAAAAAGTAAATAAGAACTACAAGAGTAATAAAACCAAAATGTGTAATTGCTATTGTAAAAAAGAGAGGAAAAGAAAGTGTTCTAAGGGATATAACTGCATGTATGTTTGAGTGTGTATAATAGGTGCCCATATTGCTGAATCTTTGTTGGATCTTTGAGCGGAACTGTTTGTAGTCTGACTGTTTGAATATTTACTATGTACACTTTAACTTTGTAACTTGAACAACTACGTCCAGGATGACAGTACGTAATTTATAAATTACTGATTTCTTAGTGGAGCCTTTTCTCATTCTCCTTTTTCTTTCTTTCTTTTAGAATTCTGTATTGTTGCTACCTTTCTTTCTGTTTAAATAAAATTTTAAAAATGTATAATTGCTATTGTAAAAAAAGAGGAAATAGGAAGTGCTATAAAAAATATAGCTGCATGTATGTTTAAATGTGTGGGATTGATGACCATATTTCTAGGTTCTTGTTGGATTGTTGAACAGATCTGTTTGCACTCTCACTGCTTTAGTGTCCACTTTGTGTGCTTTAATCCTGTAACTTGCATAACTATTTCTAAAAGAACAATATGTAATGTATCAACTAGTGATTTCTTATTGTTTATCTTCTTTTCTTGAAATTCTGTAATATTTCTACTTTTTCCTGATTTTTTTCTCTTTAAATAAAAAAAAGTAAAGCATGTGCATCAATAACACTTTACTTATACACTCAGCCATTTCAATAGTATGAATTTCCCCCAATTCTTCTAATTTTTTGTCATTTGTTTTTATTAAGAATTTAATTTTTTTGAAAAGAAACCTGAGTGGGACAGTACAAAACAGTCTGAAATTTTGTTTTCTGTCGTATAATACTCATCAAATGTATGGATGTAAAGGAGAGAAGAGAGAGAAGAAATAAAATGTCAAAGAAGAAATAGAAGGAGAAATCATGAAAATGAAGGAAAAATGGAGGTTGAGAAAAATGAGGTTCTAAATAAGTGTTAAAATTCAAATATGAGCCCAATGTGTACATTTTAAACTTGAAAACTATATATGGGACTCATATTTCTAAAACTATCAGTAAAGTTTAATAAATGTGTTTTAAATAAGTATATTAATAGTGTTGAACAAAGGAAAGAATGCAAAGTCAATAGAATGCTCTAATATGCATTGTACGGGTAAAATCTGTCTTCAATGTTGCCTGGATTTCCTTATGTAGCTCCACAGGAGTCGCCAACCTGAGTCTTATTGTTCCTGATACCATTACACAGTGGAAGGCCAATGGATTCTGCATGAATGACAACATTGGATTTGGCATCTCCCCAACCGTCACTCTGACAGCCTTTCAGCCCTTCTTTGTGGAAATCACCTTGCCCTACTCAGTGGTTCAAGGAGAATCATTCATTCTGAAAGCCAATGTGTTCAACTATTTGAACAGAAGTGTTCAGGTGCTAACTCAAGTCTTCTTAGTAATTACCATTTTGTTGCCTGTGTAAACTACTTTTAAATTTCAGTTGAACTTGTCTTCCCTATTTTTTTAAAAGATATTTGCCAGCTTTACGAACCATTCAGTGCAATTTGGAAATATGTATTACTGTATCTTGATGGCTAGCTAAACGTAAAAGAATTTAAGACAAGCCCTAGGATTTAAGTTAGCTTTTTCTAAGTGCATGAGAGAAGGATGAGTGGGAATGTCTGAATGAAGAGCTATTTTTCACCTTCAGTTCTCCAACATAACCAAGAATTTTATATGTAAGACTTTCTAAAGCAAAAGGACTTATGAAATAATTGTACTGCATGTTAAGTAGATTTTTTTAATTATTTACCTTTCTCCTTTGGGTTATCTGAGGATGTACAGAATATGTATACCTCCTCTTAGTGGTTGGCTTTAGACAGCTGGGCAATATCTATCAATTTTATAGCATAAAAACCCCAGAAGAGGGGCTGGGGATTTAGCTCAGCGACATAAGTTCCTGCCTTACAAGCACACGGTTGAGAGTTCGATCCCTGGTACCGATAAAATTAATTAATTAATTAATTAAAAACCCAGAAGTCTAAGCTTGAGTTCAATTCTTAGTTTTTCACTGTCTAGTTTACCACCCTCTCTCAGTCTCAGTTTATTAGTGTGTAAAATGTTACTATTATATATTTGGCCCAGCCCTTACAAGAATTAATTGATATAACAGTGAATCTTGCACAAGGTACTATAAATAGGCATTGTATTTGTTTTCTTTGAATCTAATTTTTATATAAACAAATTTCAACAGTATCTATAATAAAAATATGGTCCTTGATACAATGTATCAGCTTTTCTCTTTATATAAATTTCCAATAGTATAATCCCCAAACCTAACCCTCTTTTGGCATCCAATTATTGCAACATCAGTAAATGGTAGGTTCAGCATGACATATAAAACATGCCCAGTAGTGTACATGCTCAGTATATTTTTACTTTCAGTGATACTGTTTACTAAAAAACTAAAAAGACCTAATTTATACCTCAGTGGTAGAACATTTGCCTGCACGCAGAAGGCTCATAGTTTAATCTCCAGCACCACAAAAAGTTAAACCAAACATAAAAAAGCATGCAAATCTATTGAGCTTGTCAGGGTGCAGCAGTGAGATATATACATTTTTAGAAAAAATAACACCATGTTGCTTATTTGTTAGTAAGGTTTTTTATGTGTAAATCTGGTTTAGGATGCACTGTTCTAGACATTTTGTATGTTATTTGTAACTTGTATGTTACTTGTAAACTGTAGGTGACACTGGCTTCAATTTATAAATAAGAAAAAGGAAACTGCAGCTTATAAGAACATATTATACATTGATCAACCCAGATTGTTCATAATACCTGCTTATTTTGCTGTAAATTTCAAAATAAATGTATTGTTAAGTATGTCAATAATCCATTGATTGCCTTTCTAAAATAGTAAATGTAAAAAGTCAGATTATTATAATTAACTAAAAGGATGTTGATAATTTTCCATGATTTTCAAATTATCCTTCCCACAGCAGAAAATATAAAAGGTAGGAAATTTACTCTAGCTTCTCAAATATGTGGATGTGCTACATTTATGTATGGAAAGGTTTAAATCTTCCTTCTTTTTTCTGGTTTGGCCTTCACAGATTAATACTGAACTGAAAGCATCTAATCTTTATGAAGCCAGATTTCTCTCAGCTAATGATGAAAATGATTATACAGGAAGCAATGAGAAAAAGTCTTTGAGTTGGCTGGTTACCCCACATAAGCTGGGTAAGATTTGTGGTTACTATGTGTGTTTACATTCATTTGTACATTTGTCTAAGAGCTTACTCTAGTGTTTCTGTGCCGTAGCCAGTTTACTCACTTCTTAGTACTAGTATTTATCTATTTTCCTATTCCTATTACCTATCTTTTTCTCTTTTACAACCCAAGATGAATCTACCTGGGTCCAGGGTTGGGAAGTTGGAATCAATTTCTGAAACCAGTTAAGAATTCATATTTTTAACACTTACTGTAACATTGTAAAATTTTTATTATTTTAGCAGTTTACCTCAACTTAGTGTCAAAAATGATCACCACATGCTTGAATCTCCATTCTAATAACTTTACCATTTACATTTTTGTCATTTCAGGTGTGATCAATATCACTATCACAACTAAAACCCTGCAGAATAGTGACCATGGGGAAGGGTCATCCCTGGATCAGGACATTGGCTGGAAGGATACATTGATCAAACCATTGCTGGTGGAGGTAGGACCTCAAAGTAACATATCTAAATTTATATTTATTCCAGCACTATTCACAACAGCTAAAATATAGACTCAACCTAGTTGCCCGCTGGCAGGTGAATGAATGGAAAAAAGGCAGCATAAAATATACAGTGGATTTTTATTCAACCATAAAGAATGTAATCCTTTCACTGGCAGCAAAATGGGTAGAACTGAGGGCATTATTCTGTGCAAAATAGGCCAGAGACATAAAGACAAGAACCACATGTTCTCTCTTCTATTAGAAGCTACAAAAAGTAGACTTGAAAGTAGAATAGCAGTTACTAGGGATTTGGAATTGTGGTAGGAATGGCAGACTTAAATAGTGCATGGTATATCCATGCATAGAAATAGCACATGAGGGCTGAGGATTTAGCTCAGTGGCTTAAACACCTGCCTGGTAAGTGTGAGGTCGTGAGTTAGATCCCTGGTACCAAAAAAAAAATAATAATAATAATAATAATAATAACACATGAATTCCATTACTATATGTGATTAGTACATATTAATTTCAAAAATCAAAGACATGGAGAAAAAAATCTGTCCTTCAAAATGTTTATCTTTGTAAAGAAGTGTTAAGTATCACTTTCAACGTTCACAGAAATAGGAGTAATTCACTTACTCAAAGACACAATATATTACTTTGATTAAATATTTAGAAAATTAGGCCAGGGAGAGACATTTAGTCCACACTATGGAAAGAATCTTTAAAATAAGGTGCATAATATTCTTGAAAGAGAATGATAAGATTTTGGAGCTTTAAAGACTTTTTAGTTAGTCCCTGCCTGCCATTTTAATGATGTTTAACTGACAGCACATAAACCTTAAAATTTATATACTCATTATCTGTAATAATTTTGGGTGATTGCTTGTTCTATCTAAACATTGTTATTAATATAAAAAATTCTGAATTTACTTGATGTAAGATTGATTATGATTACCCTCTGTTCTTCTCCCAACAATTAGCCTGAAGGTATTAAAAAGGAGACAACACAAGGCTTCTTTATTTGCACCAATGGTAAGTAGACAGCTTTACAGTCTTACTAACATAGAAGCATTGTCTTTATTTGGAAATGTAATTATATTATGCTTTCTTCTCAGAAATATGGCTACTGAAAAAGATTAAATTACTTACAAATAATAAAAACAAACCATCCTACACATCAATGTAAATGTGAACATTTAGATTTTCCTTTTTCTCTACTCCCCAATTTAGAAACCCGAGCCTCCTTGATTTTTATTCAGCTCATCTCTAGCTCTTACCATTCTCCCTATTCAAGCCTTGATTTGGTCATTAAAATAAACATAATTATTAAAAGTATTCTGTCAAAAGACCACCACAAAGTAGAATCATCTCTACTTAATGTGCATGATTTGTAGAACCTTCTCCTCCCCCTGCCACCTGAGAGCCAAATAATGGCAAATCTTTTCTGAGTTACCCCATTCTGAGTGGTCACCATCTGTCCAGAGCCATGACTCATAGCCATTGCCTAAAAATATTTTTGTTCCCCAAATGCAACTTCTAGATTACCTTACAGATTATACCAAAACAAAATAGAATGTTGTTATTATCTAAATATTTTATGATGGTAGCTATTTGGTTCTTTGTTTGAATATTATAAGTGCAAAAGACTCATCATGGAGCTAGAGAAGTCATACATCTCCACTTATTTGCCAGTATTTTATCACACTGAGGAGCACACTCTGGTCGGGGATCACTTTAACACCAGTGTAGGAAGCACACTGATTCTGGATTCATAAAACCTATGTTCAGACTCTGTGTTTTATTATTTTGAATTGTGTGACATTCCAAATCCCCCATTTTTTGGCCTGAATCTCCTTTTCTAAGGGGCCAGGTGACATTTCTGGCCTGTACATACACCATAAGTTATTTTGTAAATATCTAATTAAATAGTATGTGTGAAAGTACACAGTAAATTGTAATGTACTTTCCAAAGATAAGGTTTTATCATATGTTATAATTGACCATGAAATTTTTTAAAATTAAATCTGATTAGTTATACTTCAAGAAATTTCTTTGACCTTTTTCCTGATCATTTTACAGTTTGAAATAATCAATAAGGAGGCACTAAGTTATTTAGTAATCAAAAAGATAAATCAACACTGACATCAAAAGTCTGATTTCAAGATTAGAATTCTGAATTAACTAACTCTTCTGTTTCCTAGGATCCACAGTGTCTCAACCAGTAGTGCTTACTTTACCAGAAAATCTGGTGAAAGATTCCCTCAGAAACTACTGGACTGTTCTTGGTAAGTCTATAGTACTAGCATGTGAGGGAGTCAGACAAGGGCTTGGAGGAAAAGGAAAAGCTGTGTCCACTTCTGCCATGGTTCCATTGTTAGTTTTGTCATTGCTTTGGGTTCCATGTCTGCCCTCAGAACTTGTTCACTGAGGTAGACACCCAACTATAGGAACAACTCAAGTTCCAAAGCTTTCGAGACACTCTCACTTTCTGACTCTTTCCTTTTCTAAAGAGCATTTTCATAAAATTTAGAGCATACATTGACTTTTTGCCTGGTTTCTAAGATTGCCCTGGTAAAGTTCTGATATTTTCTCAGAAACCAGTGCTTTTTAGAGCATCTCATATACTTAACCAGTAAACAGTGATGTCAAACTCCTTTTAATTGGAGTTGCAGTACTCGGGTAAGAGTAAGCAACACTCCACACAAGTTTAATGGTCTTTGCAGGTCAATGACCAAAGCTACACAAAGCTTCTCAATGTTAACTTGCAAGACCTAGGATACTAGAGCCTCAGCAAAGTGCCAGCACCTACCAAAGCTTCCAGGTAATAAAAAATAACTATCAAACACTTCAAGACATAAAACATAAATTATATGTAAAAATTTAAAGTCATATGAACCTATCATTTTCCCATTTTTGAAAACCAGAAAACTGCTCTCTGACTCATTCACATTTCAAAAATAGTTACCTCCATGATTTTTTTCCATCGTTTTTCACAAATCCTGGCATGTTTAGTCTCCACACTCTCCTCATCACCTATGTACATCCCAGGGGTAAGATTTAAGTTGGAGATCTGAAGAATGCAGTGGAAGGTATTATATACACAATGAGGCATGGTGATTAAATTCTATATTGTTGTGGTAGGGAAAATGCACACCAGAAAAGTGCTAGTGACAGGAAAAGTGAATCTTAAACGTAGAGCATCCTCCAAGATCAAAACCAAGCAACACCTGGGCTTAGTTGAATTTCCACTTAAAGCACAATAATATCTTACCAATTGCAAATACATACCATCACATCCATGAAAATCATCCTAAAGCATTTTTATTTTTGTGATCTAACTTGCAAATACTTTGATTTCCATTCATTTACTTTATGAGTGAATTCACTTTTGCTGTATTTTTTTTTGAGGACTTTTGTACTGATGTTCATCAGGGTTATTGGACTAGTTTTATCATATACACTACTGTCTGACTTTGGTTCAACAGTGATACTGGTCTCATAGAATAAATTTTGAAGTTTACCCTCCTCTTACCTTTTTTAAACTGTTTAAGAAGTATTGATTTTAAATATTCCTTAAATATTTTATTGAATTCACTGTGAAGCAATCTGGTCTTCAGTTCTTCCATGTTGTGAAATTTTTGACTGCTTATTGTGGTTCATATTTCTATTTTTTTCATGATTTTGTCTTGTTAAATTATTCATTTCTTCCAGATGTTAGCCTACAGTTGTTGATAGAATTGTCACATGACTGTTTGTCCTATGGTGTCCACTACAGTGGCTCCTGTGTCATTTCTGATTTTCTTTTTTGACTTTTTTTCTTATTCTAGGTAAGGCTTTGTCAATTTGGGCTATACTTTGAAAGACTGAAAATTTTAGAAAATGTTAGTGTTATTTATTTCTGTTATAATAATTTATTTCTTTTTAAATTTGGGCTGTTTGTTCTTTTTTGTTTTCTTCCGGTGACATGTTAGGCAGTTTACTGAATTTTTATTTTAATAAGATTAGCATTTTTACTGATTTGTTATATCCCATGAGTTTTGGGATGTTTTGTTTCCACTTTTGTCTATCTCAGGATGTTTTTGATTTCTCTTTTGATTTCTTCTTTGACCCATTTGTTTTTCAGGAATGTGTATTTAGTTTCCACATATCTGTGACTGTTACTGATTTCCTTCTCTTACTAATTTATAGCTTTATACCCTTGTGGTCAGAAAAGATACTTGGGATGTATCTTTAAACTACACAAATTCTTTACATTGACTAAGTAGAGTAGATAAGAAAATGGATTCTCTCAGAAGAGTACCTAGATTTAAATCCCAGACTTAATTTTTGCTGTATCACTTTGAGCAAGTTGCTCAACCTCTCTGTGCTTCATTTCCTAATCCTTTATGTGAATCTAGTAGGATTACTTCACAGATTGTTATAAAAATTAAACTTAGATACTAATATACTGCTAGATAAATAATAATGCTGCATAAGTGTTAGTTATCAGAAGAAAGTACGTAGGAAGTAGAGAAGTCCAGGATCTCTGAAACCATACTACCTGGATCTGGTTCTGTTGCATAATGTTTAGATGATGTTGGAAAAAAATTTTAACCTCTGTTTGTCTCAGTTTCCTATAGATGAGAGGAACAGTATTTATTTATATTATTGTCCTAAGTACTGAATGAATTAGTATGGGCAAAGTGCTCAGGACAGTATCTGACACATGATAAACATTTCACAAATGTTTATTTAGGCCCAAATCCTGTCCCTTTTGATTGATCACTGGCCTGGAGTTTCTACTTCATCATGGGAGCTCTCAGAAATTTTGATTCCCACAAACATTTAGCCCTTCTGCTCTTGTCTGTGCTGCATTGGATAGCATATCTCCTCCACATTATATGATGAGTATCTAGCAAATAGAAAAAAGTTCAATCATATAAAAATAGTTTTCCTGAATATCCATGAGACAGAGGTCATGAGCACAAACTCATGTTTATCTTCTCAATTTTCGTGAAATCCAAATTGAATTGTCTTTGCAGGAGACATTCTTGGTTCTGCCATGCAAAACTTACAGAATTTCCTACAAATGCCTTCTGGTTGTGCAGAGCAAAATATGGCCCTATTCACTTCCAATATTTACATCTTGGATTATCTCAATCAGACTCAACAACTGACAGAAGAGATAAAATCCAAGGCTATTGGGTATCTGACCGCAGGTAATGAATAAATTTAAAATACTCTCGGTTTAATATGTGAATCTCAGCTATTTTGCTTCTTAACTGCATAAATATATTTTTCTACAGCTATATATTCATTTATCTACTTTATAATAAACACAGATATGCAATTAATTAAATTTTTGTTCTGGACAATAATTTTGAAGTTAAAAAATGATAATATCTCTTTCCTTACTCTAGGATATCAGAAGCAGATGTCTTATAAGAATCACGATGGATCATATAGTACCTTTGGATACAACGATGAGCATAAAAATACATGGTCTGTACTTTTATCATTTATTTTAAAACTTAAATATTTCTAAATATATCCTTTAATGTAGATTTTTGAGAGTTTTATAGAAAGTGTAGACCATCTTCTCCAAATTATTTATATGCAAACCAACACACACATAACACGTTCTTTTAATAGGATTTGGGTTCAAGAATTTATGAAATTTTTATCTTTTACTTAATACAAAATGCATATTTTAAATAAGAAAATCATTAGGCAAAAGACAGTAACTCAGTGAGGCCAGGTAAGGGATGTGAAACCACTTTTGTCGTATAAACAAACTATTCCAGTAGAAACATTAATATCATCCCAACCCACCAACGAAGACAGGTTCAACATTGCTTCTGATAACATGGTTTCACACAGACATTAACTGTATAGATATGGAGGCTCTAATAAAATAAGAAAAATGCATAGTGCAGTTGATAGATATTTGCTGTAAACAGTGAAAAAAGCACCAAAACAAAATACAGGTTAAGTTGTGCTGTTATTTTAAACCTAAAAAAATGACGATTTTGAGAAGCATTTATTCCTTGTAGGATTAATTGTTCAAACACATATTCTCTCACTACTATGTCCTGGGAACAATAATCCTTGAGGCATAAATTGATATGCGCTCATTGTAATAACAACTACCATTTCTTTTGTAATTTATTCCTTGTAGGATTAATTGTTCAAACACATATTCTCTCACTACTATGTCCTGGGAACAATAATCCTTGAGGCATAAATTGATATGCGCTCATTGTAATAACAACTACCATTTCTTTTGTAATCGAATGTGGTTAATTCTCCTGACAATCCAGTGGAGCAGGTAACAGTATAATAGTCATGTTACAAATGAAGAAACAGAAACACTATTAATTTTCTAGGGCTACCACAGACTTAGTGGCTGAAACAACAGAAATTTACTCTCTATGTGTGCTGGAACATGGAAATTTGAAATCAAAGCCTTGGCAAGATTGACTTGTTCTTCTCGGCTGGGAGGTGGTCATCTTCTTCCTGTTTCACATGGTTTCTTTCCTGGGTGTGTCTTTGTCCAAGTTTCTTTTTCTTGTAAGAATACTAATCAGTAATCACACTGGATTAGAATTTATAGAGATGGCCTCATTTTAACTTCATTACCACTTTAAAGGCCCCTTTTCCAAAAATGGTCACCTTCTGGAGGTTGAAACTTTAACAGATGTGTTATGAAAGAAGCACAGTTCAGCCCATAACACTCAGCGATATTAAATAATTTTCCAAACTCACTGTTAACTGTGTGACAGAATTTTAGTATCTTTCCAGAATCTGATCTCTTACTCATTGTGTTATTTTGCCTGGAAAAAATGAACAATCCTTGATCTCAGGAAGTCTGTAGTATATTTTAGTGAGGGATAAGAAAACACATCAGAACACAATGTAACAAAAGATGCAATGAAATGATGCATATAATGCTGTGGGAGCTAATAAAACAAAGTGACAATGTCCTGAAACTGTATCGTGACATGCTTGGACTACAGCAAAGGAGTGTCACACATGCAAGAGAACTTGACCTAGTACTTACCTATAAGGAAGGCCACTCCATGCACCTCACTTGTGTGTGGGAATAAGCCACTTTCAAGTCATTTATTATATGTGAAAATATCACATCTGCTTCATCATGGCTGTTAATTTTTGTAGTTAAAAGTCTGTAATTTCTAGTGCCTTTCCAAATTTTAGGTGCTAAAAAGAGAAAAAAGGGGGAAATTTTACTGTTGCTTGAAGTACACATAAATGAACCTGACATCACAGAGGAGGCATCCCTTCATCTAAGACAAAAATGAATGAGAGGAGGAAGAGACATGTAAACCAAATGCTTCACTTTTAAAAGAGATGGATAAGTTGCTATCAGACATTAGGCTGGAACTTGGGGAAGGAATTTTTCAGGATGTGAAACTCAAAAATGCAATTGTAATAAACACTAATTTTAATGAAAATTTGACTTGCAGTGCTGATTATAAACATGCCTTGTACGTGATTCTTTTCAGGCTTACAGCATTTGTATACAAGTCATTTGCGCAAGCTCGACGCTACATTTATATTGATGACACAGTACAGTCTCAGACCCTTATTTGGCTTCTAAGTATTCAGAAATCAGATGGTTGCTTTCCAAACTTTGGGAATAATTTCAACAATGCTTTGAAGGTATTGAAGGATTTTTGCCTTTCAGTTTTCATTTCTTTCATCAAGATCATTTAATGATTCCCCGTGTACCACTAATGAAATTGATGGAAATTATTAAACTAAAATTTCTACTGGTATAAATCATTATCTTGAAAATTCATAAAGTCTTTCTTTTTAACAAATAATCCTTCAGTCAAATTTTAAACTCTAGACGATTCTAACAGTATTTATGGTGGTTAGGGTGGTTACTATGGCAGTATTATTAGTAGAAGTAAAAATAGAGAACCTACATAATTACTAATATTTCAGTGCTTTATCATTCAGAGAAGTTCTTTTGTTAATATTATTTCATTATTAGAATCCAATGTTTTTATTTGTTAAAATCTTCAAGCTAAATGTTAATGAGTAAATTTGCCTCATCTTTCTGAAGTTTTCCTAAGTTAACATTTTCTGCATAACTATTATAGTAGTATTTATTTATTGACAATAAACAGAGATTTAATGTAAGAAATTAATATTATCCTGTGTCAGCAACTCAGAGATAACAACCTTTCATGTTGTGGCAGTATTTCCCTTCAATATATTTTTCTAATACTATATAAACATAATTAAGATTATCCTGTCCTGAGTTTTTAACTCTTTTATTTTGAAGCTTAACATTTTTTAATGACTCCTCCATGACATCACAATAATAAAAGTGTAAAATCAACAGATTTATATATTCTATCATATGGATAAAACATAAATTGTTTAAATCATTTGTTGATATTTTGTTCAACTTTCAATAATGTTGAAGAAATTCAAGAGTTGTATAAACATTGCTTTAGTACATAAATTTGTGCTTCAACATCATTATTGACTTGGTATAGATATCTAGAAATGAAATTTTTTAAGATTCTAAAATAATGTCACTAGATTGATCATTAGTAAATTTATGCCACTTTATATCCCTTCTACATAAGGAGTATCTATCTGACTTACAATACTGCAAACACGAAAAAATTCTTCAGTAATACAGGAAATGTCGTAGTTGTTTTCCCACTGCTGGAACAAAATACCAACACCTGATACTTAGAGAAAGAGAGATTTATTTTGGCTCATGGTTTCAGTCAAGGACTGCAAAGCAGAAATAACACGGTAGAAGGATTTGCCAAGTGGGACCAAGGGACTGAAGGCGTGGGGAAGGAGGGACAGCAAAAGTAATGAACAAAAGGAATTGAGATATGTTCTGTACATATACCAGCTTCCCACAAGGAATGTAAACGTTATATACAACACACATGCACTAAAATTCTAAAGTAATGAAAAAGAAGGGCATAAAGAGGAAAATGTGCTCAATCCAGAGCAACTAGAAATCAGAGTTAGAAGACCCCGACATACCAGTCCGCCCTTCCAGGTCACACCCCTAGGGAGCCCACTGTCAACCAGTGCCCAACTCCTGGAAGCACATTCAGGTACTGACCTCATTGATGATAAGTACAGCTTCCTCATGACCAGTCACCCTCCAAACATATGAAACACTGGGAAACATTGTAGGTATAAGCCTTAACAGAGCACAGAACAAAGGACTGTTCTCTGCCTGTTTCTGTTTACAAATTTATTGCTTCAGAAAACAAGTATTTTTCACATGTTAATTTTCAGCTTGCGTTTTCTCTTTTGTGATAGCCCAATAAGGTTTTAAGGTAACTGTGATTTTATTTATAACTAATATTATTGTACTGCTGGTTTATCTATGGTTTATTTCCATATTCTAAGTAGTTCACCACCTACAACACCTCTGTTAATCAATGTTGTCTGTATTTATTGTTTTTTGAGAATATTTTATGTTGCTTTTGTACTTGCTAGGATTTCATTCTGTTCTACTTGTTCCATTGATGAATCTACTGTTTTATTTCATGCTATATTGTTTTATTATACTATTATTCATGCATTTTCCATAACACTTCTCATATTATGTCTAAACTGAGGGTGAGGGTGAGGAATGGTATTTTGCTAGGCATTCTATGCCTTCTTTCATTCTAAACGTCTTCTTAGTTCTATAAATAATTTTTATAAATTATATTTCTATTTCTATAAATTCCTTACATTTTCATTCACTATTTTATCATTTTATGAATTTAAGGATATGAAAAACTTCACCCCCCTAAAAAAAAATGTGAAAAGAATTCAAGCATGATGATGAACTGTTTTAGTTCCAACTCCTCCAGAGTGAGGGAAGAGAATTACAAGTTCAAGTCCAGCCTCAACAACTTAGTGGAGCCCCACTAAAAAGGGCAATGGCTGTAACTCAGTAGTAGTGTGCCCTTGTGCTTGATTCTGATACCCACCCCCAAAATCAAAAAGAAATAACCAATCTGAGTTTTCACAACACATTACATTTCTAAAGAAAGATGCTCCTTCCTCTGAATTCTGTGAAACTCACGTGTTACTCCTGTACTTTATTCAGGGAGAAGAAGATAATAAAATCTCTCTCACTGCTTATGTCGTTAATGCCCTACTTGAAGCTGGTCATCCTATCTCAGTAAGTAACCCACGGTGATACCACTAACTTGCCTCTTACAAACCCAAAGCATATTTTGCCGTCGATATAATAGCAAGAGCTATACTTTATAACTACCACAAAATGATGCTAAACCAATCTTTCTCAACTGTCAATCAAACCACATAGGAACTGTTCATAGTTCTGTATACCAAAAGATACGAAAGTGCAAAAATGAAATAAATGATTCATTAGCACATTGAACATTTCAGCACAGGCAAGATTCATTCCTTATTCTTTCCGGTAATTAACATACTATCCTTTGTGTTTTCATATATGTGTTGATGTGCACAAATGACTTTTCTTTCCTTTGTAGTTTGTGGCAGTTCAAAAGGGTCTTCAATGCCTAGAGGATGCATCGCACAAGAGCGATTTGACCACATATGACCAGGCTCTCTTGACCTACACTTTCACTTTAGTAGGCAATAAAGACAAAAGGGAATTCTTCCTCAATGAACTGAGAAAAAAGGCAAAGAAAGTTGGTGAGTGACCTTCACCATTCTTGTAGTCAGATGTTGAACAAACAAAATGGCTAGTGGTGTTATAATTATCATCAGCCTTTGGCATTTCTTTGTTTCACATTGTCGGTTTTGCACTTCAAGTGTCACCTGTTTGCCCACGGATGTAAATCTTATGCTTTGACAAAGGCACTACTGACATTCTGTTACTTTTCCCCCAGGTGGCTCAGTGTACTGGGAAGTGAAAGGGTCATCCTCTTTCTATAACCATTGGGCTTCCTCCGCAAACATAGAAACAACCAGTTACGTCCTGCTAGCTTTCCTTTCTAAGCCAAGGTTGACTTCGGAAGAGCTATCCTATGGTTCACAGATTGTGCAGTGGTTGGCAAGGCAGCAGAATTCCCGTGGAGGTTTCTCCTCCACCAAGGTAACTTATATCTACTTTCAAATCTCTAAATGCCAAAACATTGAGGATCTTCTTTGCATTGACACTATTGGCCTTTGAATGTTCACATTATGTTTATCTAACCAGTTAAATTTGTTGTCACTATTAAATCTGCTATTATTTCTTAATTTTCCATATTTTACGTTTATGGAAAATATGATTTTTTTAGCTGGTGGCAGTCTCCAAGTATTTATTCAAAAGTTTATTTATATTCAGTTATTAAATGGAAATTTAAACATGTACTAACTAAAATTTCTAGGAAAAATTAAAGGCTATGATTTTATCAGAAAAGTGGCATCAGTGAATTATTATGATCAGTGTGAGAAAAATTTTCAATATATGGCTTCAAAATCATTTGCATATTCTCTTTTGATCTGATACAATAAAAGCAATAACTCATTCTGAGTAGTAAATTAATCTCCATGGATTCTACTTACATGGAATATGTTTACCTTTTTTTAAAATCCTTTGTACTTCCTGTGTGATGAATCACCAGGTCGTACATCATTTACACATTTCCTACTAAGAGTCTAAATCTTTTTCTTGATCATTCATAAGACTTCTGGATAATGATTGTAGCCATGCTAATGCCCCAGTACCCTTGCCAAGTTCTCTTCTTCAGGCTGTATAGCACTGTAAATACACAGGTTATTTTCTTTTCATTTTCATTTCATTTAATAATGCTGTTCAAGGTTTTCACTTTAATACTACACTAAGACTAGGATTTAAACAAAAAAATTAAACAAATACATATCTGCACTTTCTATATTTTTGGATTAATTACATTTCAATTATTCATCAACCTATGATGTATGTTAATATATACTTATTGTAAGCAGAAACCCAGTCTGATTTTTTAAAATGGTCAATGGATTATCTGTGTTATATACACAATTTATCTAGCCAATTGTTTAAAATGCTTCTCTTACTGGAAAATGCAATTTAAAATATTTCCTTGTCTTTTTAAGCTTTTATTTTTTTCACAGATTGTTTGGCCTTGCATTTTTAAATATCTGGGAGAACAAAGCCTAACTCTGTAGACATTTTTTTAAATGTCCTCAGCTCTTCTTACATTTTATTCTATTTGATAATATTTTTGTCTGAATAAAGAGTCAAACAGAAATCTTCCCAAAAGCTTCACTTATTTTTGATAAAGTATATAAAGTATAGTTTGCAAAATAATTTTTACATGCCAAAAAGTGATAGCATTTTAAATTAACTTTTAATGGCTAACATTATATTGAACTTGGATTTCAGAGTCCTAGGACACACTCTAATACCATTTCTGTCATTATCTTTTTTAGGACACCGTGGTGGCTCTCCAAGCTCTGACGCTATTCCAAACACTCACGTTTTCTAAAAACAGACACAATTCAGTGCAGATTTTATCTGACAAATCATTTAACAGATCCTTCCGAGTAAATGATGAGAATCGCCTGGTACCACTAGAAACTTTAATGCCAGAACCTTCAGGAAAGTTCACTGTGAAAGTGAATGGCAATGGCTGTGTGTACGTGCAGGTAAACTGGGGCTCTTTCTTTCCTTTGGTTGAATTCTAAAGTAAATTAGCATCATCATAAGGAAGTCACAGTGCACCTCCAAAACACTCCATCTTGTAGCTGTAATACCATTGTCATAGCTAACCCAAACTGATAATGGCTTGTAATATAAAGTAATTAATTATCCCCAGTATTGTCTTTTTTTTCCAAACCACGCTTCATTCAAAAACTTGCTTTGCAATTGTCTATTGTACTTGGTAAATAATCTTTAATTTTGTATATTTACCAAGTTTTCTGTTTTTTTCATTACATTAACTTTTTGAGATATCAGCAAGTTGTGTTGCAGAATGTCTGGATTTTTCAGATTATTTTCTTTTTCATGTCATTGAGTATGTTGCCTCTTTTGTGTGCTTTCTGTAATCTAAAGTTAGATCTATATTCTCTTACATTCAGAGGTGTACCATTACCAGTCATGTTACATTTTTGCTTTGCTTTACTTTAGTTTTGTTTTTTATTTCTTTCTAATGCTGAGGTTCAAATCCAGGGCCTCACATCTGCTAGGCAAGTGAGTTACCCGTTAGCTATACCCCATCCCTTATTGATAGTACATTATCATTGTTTTAAGACAGTGACAGGCATATTTCTTCACAAAAGGAGCTTTCTTATTCTCCTTCACACCTGAAAGAGCTTAAAATATTACACTGAACCATGCAAATGTTGAATGCTACACCAATTTCCACCTATAATTCTTTTTTCCACTTTTTTAATTTTAAAAACAAAACAAAAAGGATAGAAATGATACAGAATTCAAAAATAGGAGAAAATTAAGAGTAGTAATATACTGCATATTGATATCTTAGAAGTAATTGTTCAGATTACAAGATTTAGGCATGAAAAAAGTGATAGAACAGTCCACCTTCTATTCATAACATGCATTGACATTTGCCTGAATCAACCATCTCATTAAGGACTACCACGTGGAAATTATTCCAATTCTTTCAAGCCTTCTGCCTTTATTTAGTTGACATTACCACATTATATAAATATGCTAGATGATATTTAATTAGTATCTTGTGAATACACATTTGAGTTATTGTCCTTTCCCTGTTCAATACAGTAGAACTATATTGAATACTATGCATATTTTACTTCATATTTGGACAGGTGTATCTTAAAGATATATTTCTAGGAGTGCAATTATTAGGTCACATTAAATTATTGACCAAGCCTATTTCCAGTTCATCTTATTATAGATTTAGACACCACAATTTCCCTTTTAGTTCATTCTTCATGCTACTTATATTAATTTACCTTAATTCTTGTAGTTCCAAAATTATAATAATTTTATAATTATTCATAGTAATGCCGGCTCTGGGAGAGGCTGAGGCAGGTGGATGGCAGTGCTTGAGCTCAGCCTAGACAAATTAGTGACTTAATGAGACTATGTGTCAAAATAAAAATGACGAGGGATGTAGCTCAGTGTGAAGATCCTGTATTCAATTGCTAGTACTGCAATAAACAAATAAATAAATTTTAATTTTAAAGAGGACTAGAGATGTACTTGATTATGAAAGCTTTGAGTTCAGTTCCAAACACTAAAAAAAAATGAGTTTCTTGAGGCTGATATCAGATCATTTCAATTCTTTACCAAAAGACTATCTATATTCATGAACTCTGTAAGTTTTGACATTTTTTATCTCCCTGTACTTTATTTTTGTCCTCTCTAAAATGTAGGCTAAAAATAGTATGTACCTGACAGGGTATTAGAAACATAAAAGAATTATTACATTAAAAAACATTTAACAGAGATATGCTAAAGATGGTTGATTGAGAGGAAAAGAAAGTATTCTAAAGGCTATAACTGCCTGTAGGTTTAAGTGTGTAGGGTTGATAACCATATTACTAAGTTTTTGTTGGATAGATGAACAGAACTGATTTCAGTCTCACTGTTTGAATGTCCACTTTGTATGCTTTACTTTTGTAATTTGAACAACTACTTCTAGGAGGAAAATATGTAATTATCAACTAGTGATTTCTTACTGTTTTTTTTAAATTATGTATTATTTCTACCCTCTTTCTGTTTCATTTTTTTTTTCTTTAAATAAAAAAAAACACAAGAAGCATATATTATGAGCTCAAAAACTGATAAAAAGAGATGCTACTGGTATACAAAAGAGGAAACAGAGGCAAAAATTAACTTTTAGTTTAATTTGAAATTTTAATAGAGTGGTAATAAATATACAGTAATATTTTAGTTAGTAATCAACATATTCCATCTTTATTTAAGACAACTCAGAGATACAACATCCTACTGCCTAAGAAGTCATCTGGATTTTCCCTTTCTGTAAATACAGCCAACGCCGTCTGCAGAGGATTGTTTCATACAAAGTTTGACCTTGTTGTTTCAGCCAGGTAATATCCTTCATTCTTACACTTAACTACATCCTTACCTCTAATTCAGATAGCCTTTTGTCAAGGCCTCAATTGAAAATACAATTCAATCATTTTATGAAAGAGATTGGCTTAAATTCTAGAGAAAGTTATATTTCATCTTGTTTAATTTGCCTAGATTGTATAAGATAATTCCAGATGGAAAAATAAATGCAGCTGCAAAATATATAGAGTAGGGGGCAGCAAAAGAAATTGTAAGAAAAATTTACAAATTCCCCTTTAAGAGCTATGTTTCTCTAAACTTTCTAATTTAAAAATCAACACATTACAGAATCTTTTTTATTTATTAACATATTATAGAATCTTAATTTTGAAACCCAAAATTGCCAAACAAGAATAAGTCAGTTTCAACTCTCTGTGTCCACTTCCATGTAGATTGAAATGTGTGTTCCTTCATTTTGGTAAACCACTAATTTCAGCTTATTACAACAATATTCCAGTCTCTGAACAATGTATCTTATAAAAGGTAGGGTGCAATATTTTTTTCTACCCTCTTTCTGTTTCATTTTCTTCTATGAAAAAACATTTTCATTGATAACTTTTTTCTTAAATAATGATTAACATTTGCCTGAATTGTAAATTTTGGTTTTTTCTAAAAAAAGTTATTCTGGAAAACGTGATTCTTCCAACATGGCAATCATTGATGTGAAGATGCTTTCAGGATATGTACCTGACAGATCATCAGTTCAGAAGGTAAAGAATTAAATGTTCTTAATTAAAATAAATGCAGGTAAAGAATTAAATGTTCTTAAAATAAATTCAGAATAGCCATAACTTGTTACTCTCTGCTTTATAATAAACAATGACTGTGAATTGTATAAAAATAAAAAACACAGTTTTCTGTGGTAAGGAATGAAATTTTATTCACACCTGTATCTCGTAGTATATAATTCAAGTATATCATTCTCAAATTTATTTCTATTCTTATACCATTAAAACAGTTAATCATGAAAAAAATAAAGAAAGTATATATCCCATAGTTAACATCATACTCAGTGGTGGGGAAGTTGGAAGCTTTGCTTTTAAGCTTAAGACAAGGATGTCAATTTTTACCACTTCTATTAACATAATACTGGAAGTTCCAGTCAGAGCACTTAGACAAGAAAAAGAAATAAAAGGCATTATACAGAAAAATAAGAAGTAATATTTTTTCTTTATGCTGATATTACGGTCTTGCATATAAAGAATCCTAAAAACTATCCAAAAATGTATTAGGACTGGTAAGCAAATTAAGTTACAGGTTATAAAATCAACATATAAAAATCAGTAATGTATTTATACATTAACAACAAATTATCTAAAGAAAGTAAAAAGTTGTTTTTGGTATTTTTGAGACAGAGTCTCACTCTGCAGTGCAGGCTGGCTTTGAACTCATTTTGTAGCCCAGGCAGGTCTCGAACTTGCAATGATCTTCCTGCCTCAGCTTCGCAGTGCTGGAATTACAGGCATGTGCCACCACACCGGGTGGAAGAAAGAAATTTTTAAAAGTTTGAAAAAATTAAAAACTATCCCAACTTATAGCACTATCAACTAATCAATAAATAAAATACTTAAGAATAAATGTAACCAAGGAGTTAAAAGTCTATATACTGAAAGCCATAAAACATTAGTGAAAAAAATTGAAGAAAACATATCCTATGTTCAGGGACTTGAAGAAATATTACTGCTAAAATATACCCAAAACAATCTATGGAGTCAATGTAATCCCTATCAAAATTCCAATGACATGCTTAACAGAAATGTGAAAAAAAATCTTAAAATTTATATGGAACCAGAAATGACCCTGAAGAATTAAAGCAATCGTGAGCAGAAAGCAAAAAACACTTCCTGATTTCAAAATGTATTATAAATCAATTGTAATAAAAACAAGATACTGTTATAAAAACAAGCACACTGACCAGTGGAACAGAAAGCCCTAAAATACATTCAAGTACTTATAATCAGTTGATTTTTGACAGATTTGAAGAACCCATAATAGGTAAAGAACAGTCTCTCTACTAAGTGGTGTTGGAAGCTGGACATGGTAGCACCTGACTGATATAGCTCTTTGGGAGACTGAGGTGTGATGATTACAAATTCAAGCCCAACCTGGGATATTTAGTGATTTTTTGAGATCTTGTTTCCAAGAAAAAAGAGCTGCGGATATAGCTCTTATGAAGGCTCTGGCTTCAATCACTACTGCAGCAAAAAAAAATGAGGTGATGAGAAAAGTAGATATTCACATCCTATAGAACGAAATGAGACTCTTATTTTCAGCCATAAGGGTAAATTCGATATGTGATATGTAGGAATAAGCCTGGCTTTTGAGACCATAATGCTAAGTGAAATTAATCAGATACAAAAGAATAGGAAGATAAATATCACATTATTTTTCTTAGATAAGGAACAAAAATATAAGCTTAAAAGTAAAATAAAAGAGGAATATTAAGAAACAGGGAGGTAGAGTTTTTGAAGATGGGAAGGGGAGATGAATGGGGAAGAGAGAGGAAGTAAAAATGATCAGGATGTTGTATGTATATGTACAATACCCCAGATGTATGTAATCATTATATGTTACAAAGATATACCAAAAATGAAAAAATAAAAAGTCATCTCAAAATGTACAAAAGAGTCAAATCATGTTGAAGAAAACAAAAGGGGAAAGCTGGGCAGTGATTTTATATACAAGAAATAAATATACAAGAAACAAAAGCAAAACTGGATAAATAAGATTCCTTCAAGCTAAAAGCCTACTGCACAGTAATCAATAAAATAAAAAGAAAAGTAGTCAGCATATTTGTGAAAAAATGCTCAAGAGCTCTAGTCACTGGAGGAATGCATATTAAAACTACAATGAAGTATCACCTCACCACTATTAGAATGTTATCCAAAAGGTGAAGGATAATAAATGTTAGCAAAGATGGAGAGAAAATGAAGCTCCCGCACACTGCTTGTGGGAATGTAAATTAGTACACAGCCATTTTGGAAAATAGTATAGAGCTTTCTGTACAAAGTAAAAATAGCATTACTGTATGACCTAGCAATCCACATGTGGACCAATACCCAGAACAACTGCACCACTGAGCTTGTGGCAGCACCACAATGTGGAGGCAAACTGTATAGATGAATGGAGAAAGAAAATGTGTACATATGCACATTAGAATACCATAAGGCTTTATAGAAAGATGGAAATTCTGTCATTTGATAACAATATAGATGCAACTTATCACGTTATTATGTTTGGTGAAGTAAGCCAGGAACAGAAAAGCAAATATCACATTATTTCATTTCTGTGTACAATCTTAAAAAAAATGATCTCATAGGAACAGAGAGTAGTAAAGTGTTTACCAAACAAAAGGAGGATAAAAGAAAAAGGAATAGTGACCAACTAAACTGGAGATATAAATTTTTAGCTAAACTGGAGATATAAATTTTATTGACATAATGACATGATTAATGTATTTTTAAAACTGCTGAAAATTTTTTAACATCCTCAACACAAAAAAAATGGAAAGTTGGTGAGATAAAAGATTTGCTAATTATCTTGATTGAATCTCTTAAGTGTAGAGATACATAAAAAAATCATGTTACCCCATAAATGTGCATAAATTAATATTTAATTGTAAAATAAATTAAGATTGTATATTTTATTATTCTATTTATTGAAAATTAGAAAAATATTTAGACAAGTTTCTCAAAATTGCTAAATAAAAAGAATCTGAAAGGTTAATGTTCATTGCTGAACATTGCAAATATTTGCAAACATGCAAAAAAGCCACCAAATTAAAATGGAATATTTTTAGTTTTGGTTAGCTATTTGTTATCACTAGCTCCCTAAATTTTCAGTACATCTTTCCATCCTTATTTTTAGCTTCAAGAAGATGGCAAAGTACAGCGAGTGGAAATTAAAGCCACCCATGTCTTTTTCTATCTACAAAATGTAAGTTTACTGTCATCATTCAGTTCATATATTGTATGTGCCTGAGGCACAATATAGTTTTATTTCTGTTTTGCTTTATTTTTTTCTAATATTTGCTTGTAAGAGAATAGTGCTAAATAATCATTGTTAAAATAATTCCAAATATTTGACATAGACAGAAGTCAATGGAATACACTTCATATGTGTAATAATATTGATTTATTCCCAGGTTACTCAAAAGAAAATCCAGTTTTCATTCTCCATTGAACAAGAAGCACTTGTATCCAACAACAAGCCTGCGTCCATTCAGCTCTATGATTACTATGTAACTGGTAAGAATTTCATTTAGTTTTAATGCCTGATATACTCTAAATTCCATTAGACACAAGACCATTTTCATTTTTTTACCAATGTTATAATTCCTGTTTTTGAAATCTTTTTTCATTTCATATTTGTAACATTTCATAACATTTAATACAAAATTCTTGAGTTCAAAGCAAGCAGACTTTGAGATTTATTCTGTTTCTAAGAGAATAACTTTAAGAATTTTCCCTGTTATTTTTTTCACTAAAATGTTGGTCTAAATTACTGGAGAATAAATATGAAGTAGGCTCTCTTTCTGAATAAATTATAGATTCATGCAAAAAGAGCTAATGGCTATGAATGTTGACATGCAGCTTACCCAATAGCGTGAGACAGAGGACATAAATTATTTCTATCTCATGGAAAATAAGACATGTTGTTAGAGAATTTGTGAAAATATTCTGATAAAGCATATATTTATTACTCTTTGCAATTTGATGGTGAGCCAGGTTGCTGATTTATGTTGCCTGGTTCAGAGTGGCTCAGCTCTATTCTGCGTAAATTGCTTCTGTGCCTGTGGCCAACTGATAGATCAACTTGCTATGTGACCTAAGACAGCCCACTCCAGGGTCTCACAGGTTGTCTCTTGGTTAGAGAGTGGCTGGCTAATTACCAGCTGAGTTTACTTATTTTGATCTTTCATCCTTTAATAGACTAGGTTGGACACATATCTATCTATCTAATGAGCTGTCACCTATTTACTAATATGTTGCCAAATACTGTGGTATTTTCAAATAAGAAAGAATATAGAATTGCAGCTACTTTGTTATGTAATTTGGGGTTTCTAAGTTTTTTAACCAGGTTTTTATTGTATTATTGCTTTTGCTCAGAAAAAGGAAATTCTTACTAATAATACAAAACAAATGGCAAACTAAGAACTCTAAATTGGGTCTTTTGACTTGAAACTGAAGCTTATCAGTCCTCCTTTGCATTTCCATAGATTAAACTATACATTATAATAAATTAAAATATAGGTCTAATAATGTTATCAATCAAAATATGAAAATGACAAGTTAATTAATTTCAAGTCAGATTATAACATACAATAAGTGATTCATTTTGATAAAAAACTATTATTTTTTCATTACTATATTGATAAATAGTTCAGCCACAAAAAGGGAGTGTTTATGTACAAATAATGATATACAAAACTTTGGGTACTCAAACATTCAATAAGTAAACCTTTGTTTCCATAAACCTCAACTACTGAGTTGTTTTCACTGTTCTTCCAAATGTTGAAATAATAAAGATTTTCTGCTTTAGAAAATTAAATGCTGATCTCAGGTTTTAACATGCATCATGTACCTAAATCATTCAAGAACAGTGACATGCATATGCATGCTGTGTGATAGGAATAGAAATAGATGTAGAAGTTGTCAAGTGAGTGAATTCTTATACTATCGCAGAGGTAAGGGAATTTATTTCTCAATAGAGATAATGAAGCTTTCTTCTTGAGCACTGTTGTGACTGTTTGTCATAATAATTACTCTTCCAGATGAATTTGCAGTTGCAGAATACAGCGCACCATGCAATCAGGTGTCCTCTGAAACCTTCTAGATCTGAGATAAAGGAAATGAGATGGAAAAGAAAATGCCACTTTGGAACTATGTGATGTATTGACTCTGTCCATTGTTTCAACCAAAGAAAAGATTCAGAATACCCAGAATGCTTAGAACTTCTAGGTCTCTCACCAATAGCATCCACTCTCAAGTACACCACCAACAACCTGATGCTGTCTGCATGACCGTCCTTTCCGGAGTGTCAGTAGCCAGTTTGGAAAGTGCAGGTTAAATGGTTGCAAGAGCAATGTTCAACCTAAGAAGACCAGAGCCACTTGACAAATGCACCTGTGTTCCAGGCTCTTGTCAGGGAACCCTGAGAAACAATTCAGATGCCTCTCATGATGTCCCCTGGAAATCAACCTCCCACTTTCTCCTAGATAAGCCCCAGTAACCCACAGCTTAGCTTTTCTTTTTCTTACAGTCTCCCTGATCTCTCACTCTTACTGGCTGCAATGAATGATCTACACCGAAGTCTTCACCTTACCTTTTGCTTTCAGGGGAAGACAATATATCACATCAATCACTGAATAAATAAAATGTTTTGCTAAATGTGGAATTGTCTAATGTACTAATAATTCTGATAGGTATTTTGAATAAATTTTCTAGAAACCATGCAAAAGTAAGACTTCCGTAATATTTCAATATAAATGAATTTACTTTAACAACTATTGTTGAGCAAAACCTGACAATTTGTGTGTCTTAACTTTAATTTCAAAATTAAATTTTCATTCTTGATATAAACATATGTTGGGAAAAACCATTCTCCCTCTCTGCCCATGCTCCATTAACAGTTAGAGGATCAATTCTGAAAATACATCTAAAGAATTCCCTTGGATATAAAATATGTTTACTTAATTAGATCAAACAACTCATCAGTGTAATTCTATTGAGCATAGATATATATATCTACTATTTTTAAACACGTTTAAAACACGTCTAAAGTTTATAGTTATATGTTAATATTCAGATTAAAGAATAAACTTGTGTTATTTTCAGGCCCAAAGTGTGAGGCTGTTACAGTAACAATGAGAAACTAATGTACTATCTTTCAAATATCTTAAATTAACTAACTTCAGAATTTCAAATGTCACTCATGATTCTTAAATTCTCCACAGCTTCAGTCCTTGCCTGCTTGCCTATATCACACTAAAGGTATAACATTCTTCCTCATGTATTAATGCAGACCTAAATCCTATCTATTACACTTATTTCTCCCTGATAGCTTTTACACCCATCAGTAACACCTGTCACATTTGCCTCCAAAATCTATATTAATGGAGGAATACAGCTTTAATTGCTTAATTTTCTTGAGTCTCTTGCTTGCTTTCCACTACACTTCAGCTAGCCATGGAGGCTTTAACTTATGCAAAACTTTGTATGACATACCCTCTGCCTAGGCCTCAAAATTACTGTTCTTCATTTTTCCTAATTATGTTAACTTCTTTCAGTTCTTATTGTAAAGAAGAGAAGAAAATCATATGGCACTCTGTCAAAGGCAAAAATGTGGAGACAGCAGAGAGATCAATGGGTCAATGTTAAGGAAGGTAAAAGCAACAAGCAGAGAATAAATAGACACAAAATCTGACCAGAGGGACAGTGTTATGTAAAGGACACATTTCTCTTTAGAAAATGTTCAATGAATGATTCTGAACAATAAACTTCTGAAAAATTACTGTGATGAAATTTTTGATCATACTGAGAAATTTTGATTTCATGGGACATTATTGTAAGTAACTCAATATGATGTTTCTTTTTTACTAAATTTTGAGTCCCAGAAGTGATACTAAGGCTCTGACTGTCTCTATGTATTTCAAGGTTATTAAGGTTTAGATCTAAGACATTCCCTAAAAGCCTCATATGTTCACAAGTAAGAATTTTGGAAGGTGATTAGATCATGTAGGTGCTGCACTCACAGTCGATTTACCCATTCATGAGTCATGAATGGCCTTTAGGAGATGAGGCCTATTGGTCACATGACCTGGAAGGATGTGCTCTCTTCCCTAGCTTCTTTCCCCTCTCCTCTGACCTACTTCTCTTCTTCCTCCTTTTCCTCCTCCTTCTATTCTACATCTTCCTCCTCTTCCTTCTTTTTCTTCTGTTTCTGTCTCTATCTATCTGTGTCTCTCCTCTCTGTCTCTGTCTCTCTCCTTCCTGACTGCCATGAGGTGAGCCTCCTTTCCCACCATGCCCTTCTACCATGTCATTTCTCCCTTGTAGCCTGCCAGCCATTACTAAACCCTCTCAAACCATGAACCAAAATAAATTTCCCTTCTTTAACTTTCAAATGTCAGGGTTTTTGTCTTGTGGTCCACAGTCTATGGTTTTTTCCCCAATGTAATGTCATTCTGAACCCAATGTTGGGCTTATGACAAAAGTAGTAAATCAGTACATTAATGAAACTGTGCTTCATCCTTTCACTGCAGAATCTTTCTAAGTAGTTCTACAATCTATATAATTTTCTACAGCTTGCACATCTATTAAGAGAGAAGGTAGTTCAAGGCACTGAAAGTTTTGGGGAAGTGTTTGCTCTATCTAGAGTGTACCTTGAATAGAGAGTCACTAACACCTTCAGGGATCCAATGAGAGTTTCTCTCTTGGTGCCTCAGTAATTCTTGTTTGCCTTAAAAGAATTACACAATCTTGGTAACGGTTTTCTGGTGATCTATCTTTTCACTATTTTCTGGAGATAAATATTGGTCTGCTTTGGATAGGGTTCTGAAACTTCAGAAGGAAGATTTCCACTAAGGTGATGAGATTTTAAAAACAAAACAAATTAAATGCATACAAATAATGCAAATCAAGTAATTAAATCAAGTTTTTGGACATATACTCCTGCTAACCTGATAAAATCTTGGGACTCTACAGCAATAAAAATTCATATTCAATTACATGTGAATAAAATTTCTAGTCCTTGACATCCATTTACGTAACAGTCATATTTCCCTAGAGAGTCTAATGCCTACTAGTTGCCTTCACCTAAAGATTTTTTTTATAGTATCAAAGAACATTAAGCATTATTCCATTGAAAGCATAACCCAAATAATAACTGCTTTGCTCAAACTACATGAATTTCACCTCTAGAATTTAAGTTTAAAGAAGAATATATAAGTTCACCAATGTGCTACTGACTATAAAAGTTTTGATAAGTTCCTAAGAATTGGTTTTTACTCTTTCAGGTGGTAGTTTTCATTTCTCAATTCAACTTTCTTTTCTGTTCTTGTCTTTGAATGAAATGAGCCAAAGGTGGTTCAAATGCAGAGATGATCTCTCCTACCAAGGCACTTTTGAATGTCTTGCTGTGAAAAAGCCATATATTGCTATCTTATACCTGCAGGTTGCTTTTTTTTCTAATTTTATTTTAAACAGGGTAAAATTAAACACAACAAAACAGAACATAAGAAAGCAATGTAAGAGACACAGATTTCAAAGCAAGAAAACCAGAGATCTTCATTATCTATCATATTGTTTCTTGTTTTCTTCCAAACAGTTGTCCATATCTTCACATACAGTGAATTCATACAAAACAACATAGTATAAAACTGATCCAAACAGGATGATGAAGGCATTTTAGGCCTTCAAGACCAGACAATAAGGAAGTCAACAATGGCTGTCATAGTGTCTCTCATTCTCTTCAAAATAGCTGTTCATACCTACACACATATTGAAATTAAACAAAACAATACAGACTAAAATCACTCTGAACAAAGAATAATAGTATTGCTGGATTTCACATTATGATGCTACTGAACCAGCACCTGTTACAATAGTGTCTCTTTTTCTTCAAAGTAGTTGTTCATTTCATCATGTATTTTTTAAATTGTATTTAAAGAAAAAAAAGCAAAACAGAAAAAAGGGTAGAAGTAATACAGAATTTCAAAAAAATAAACAGTAAGAAATCACTGGTTGATAAATTACATATTGTCCTCTTAGTAATAGTTGTTCAAGTTACAAAATTAAAGCACAAAAAGTGGACATTCAAACAGAGAGACTGCAAACAGTTCTGTTTAACAATCCAACAAAAACTTAGTAATATGGTTATCAATCTTACACACTTAAATATGCATGCAGTTACATCCTTTAGAACACTTTCTTTTTCTCGCTTTTTAATTTTTTTATTTTTTTATTTTAAGAATTAAATAAAAGGAAAATTTTAAAAAGACAAAATAGAAAAAAAGAAAAGTAAAGTAGAGTTCAAAAAAATTAGCATCATAAAGTCGCTAGTTAATACATTACATCTTGTCAACAATAGTTGTTAAGAGTTGAAAATCTAAGCATAAAATGTGGTTAGACACTCAGACATTGACAGTACAGACTCTTCTGTTCAATGATCTAACAAAAGTTCAGTAATATGGCCATCTGTTTTACACACTATACATATCGTTATATCCTTTAGAGCAATTCACTTCCCTTTCACTTTTACAATATCTATTATATCTGTTATACTTTTATATCTATGACACTTTTATACCTATTACACTTTTTGGATACTATTATTCTGTGTGTTATTATTTTTAATACTAGAGAGACAATGTGAGGTTACTCTCAAGTTGCCTACATTTACCAATAAAGGACTCAAGATCATCCTTTTTATAACTAAGTAGTATTCCAGTGTATAAAAATACCACATTTTTTCATCCACTCTGCAGTTGATGGGTATTTTGGTTGTTTCCAAGGTCTAGCTATCACAAATTGTGCTGCTATAAACATGGGTGACATATAACACTGTGACATGACCTTTTTTAATTTTTCTGGGAAAATATTCAAGAGGAGAACAGCTGGATTGAATGGAACTTCCAATCCTAGTTTTTTGAGGAACCTCCATACTGATTTCCATAGTGGTTGCACCAGTCTGCACTCCCACCAACAGTGGAGAAGTGTTCCTTTTCTGCAGCAGTCTCATCAGCATTTGTTATCAGTTGATTTCTTGATGGCAGCCATTCTTTCTGGAGTGAGATGAAATCTCAATGCTGTTTTAATTTGCATTTCTCAAATGACCAGCGACAGTGAACATTTCTTCATGTATTTATTTGCCATTTGTATATCTTCATCTGAGAACTGTGTGTTCATCTCAAATGCCTATTTTCAGAGAGGGTCTTTGAATTTGGGGGACTTGATGTTTTTCAATTTTTTTATATATTCTTGATATAAGTCCTTTGTCTGAGAGGTTGCTGGCTAAAATCCTCTCCCATTCTGTGAGTTTTCTTTGTTGGTGATTTCTTTTGAAGTCCAGAACCTTTTTAGTAATATGATATCCTAGTTGTTGATTCTTTGAAGTATTTCCTATGTAGTTTGTGTTTTATTCATGAATTCTTTCCCTACCCCCATGTCTCTAAGATTTTTACCTACTTTGTCTTCCAGTAGATTTAGCGTTTCTCTTTTAATATTTAGATCCTTGATTCATTTAGGCTTTAGTTTAGTGTATGGTGATAGGCATGGGTCTAGTTTCAGTCTTCAGCATGTGGAGAGCCAATTTTTCCAATACCATTTAATAAAGACACTATCTTTTTTCCAGCGAACATGTTTAGCCCCTTTGTCAAATATAAGGTGGTTGAGTGTCTTTGTAGTAGTGTTTGCATCTTCTAATCTGTTCTATTGATCCTCAGGTTTATTTCTTTGCCAGTACCATGCTGATTTTATTGCTGTGGCTTTGTAGTACAGTTTCAAGTCAGGAATTGAGATGCCTCCTGTCTTGCCTTTGTTATCCAGAATCACCTTTGCTATCATAGGTTTCTTCTGTTTCCAAATGAATTTTAGAAATGTTTTCTCTAGATCTGTGAGGTTCATCATGTATTATATAATCAACTCTCATAAACTGCTTAGTAGTTCCATGCATGCATGAGTCTCTACATATATATCTATCCTTTCTGTATTAGAGGGAAAAATGAAAGACAAACCAAAACAAATTCCTAGAAAAACATGAAATGAAAAAGTCATATAAAACCACAATACAAGGTGATCTACAATGGTTACTATGATATCTCTTGTTATCTTCAATAGAATTATCTATATTATCAAGCATAGTATAATTGAACATAGCAATACATAACAATATTAATAAAAACAAAACATTGGAGACATTATAAGACTTCAAAAGCAGGTAATAGTCAAACCAGAGTGGGTATCCTCATGTATCTTGCCATCTTCAGAGTAGTTGCCTATACTTTCAGACTTGATACTATCAATCACAACAGATTTGAATAAAATCAGCCATGACAAGACAGTGATCTAACAAACAAGATTCAAATAAGATCAGTCAAAATAAGACAGTGTAAGTTATACAGGGCTTCAGATTAAGTTAATAGGAAATTAAGGATGGTTACCATAATATATCCTGCTATTTTGGGGATAGCTTTCTGTGTCCTCAAATCTAGTGCAAATAGACAAACTGGAACAGAATATAATCAAACTAAACAGAATGGTGAGAATGTGGATTTTAAATCCTGATACACTATTAACAATATCCTCTGCCTTCCTTTTTCAGACATTTTCCTCCCCTTTCACTTTCACAGGGTACATTGTACATTTTGGGTCCCACTGATTCCTTTAGTTTTTAGACTGGGAAGGCAACCTGCTATTTACCTAAGTGGTTCTGAACCTTTTTACCCCTGGGCTTGATCTTAAGTTGTATTCCTTTACCTACAAAAGCCTCAAGGTTTTCCTTAGTTATAGCTGAGTAGTTCTCTACTGCACAAAAGTATCATGTCTTTCCAACCTATCTGTAGGTGCTGGACAAGTTGCCCCTATTTCTCTCTGGTTCCCTGTCACATAGAGCATTATTTTCTCATATTTGACTTTCAGTCCATAAACCCTCTTTCTTTTAACCTCTTTCAGGTTAGTTACATTTCCTATACAGAGCATCTTGATGGACCCTATCTCCTGAACTACTCTATCTGTGTTTCTTTTTGTTAGGGTATCAAGGCCATCTATGTTAGAGATGAGAGCTAACCTTTTCTGCCTCATCTCTGCTATGCTATTTTTCTGCCATTGGTTGTCTACTTTTTTCCTTCATTCCACTGTGTGCCCCATTTTAAGGCCTCTCTACCACTGTTCCTGAAATACTGGTGTTTTTTCTCTCTCTCTAGAATGTCCTGCAGCATTTTTTGTAGGGTTGGATTGGTGGTCACAAACTCCCCTAGTTCCTCTTTGTCATGGAAGGATCTTGTTTCTCCATTAATTTTTAGAGAAAGATTTGCAGGATACATCAATCTGAGTTGGAGATTATTTTATTTCAGGGCTTGGAATACTTTGCTCCAAGCTCTTCTTGATTGATGGTTTGTGTCAAGCAGTCTGTCATGATTTTGATGGGGTTTCCTTTATAGATGATCTTTTTCTTTTCTCTGACAGCTTTTAATACTCTATTTTTGTGATGGATTTCTGGGATCTTGATTATTATACGCCTGGGTGTAGCTCTGTTTTGGTTGTAGCTGGCTGGAGATCTGTATGCTTCATATATCTGAATATCATTTCTTTTTTCTATGCTTGGGAAGTTTTTCTTAATTATTTCTGTGAATAGCCTTTGTATTTCTATTGTGTTTACCCCTGCTTCTTCACCCACATTTTTTATTCTTAAATTATGGATCCTATTGTTGTCTTCTAGCTTTTGTATTATTGCTGCCTATTTCCTTATTGTTTTTAAGAGATCTTTTCTCTCATGATCACACATTACAAACCTATCTTCAAGTTTTGTTAATCTATCTCTAGTTTCTTTCAGGCAATTTTGCCAGCTTTTAATGGAGTTTTTAATTTCCTGATAATCTCTTTGAATCTGTTTCATGTATTCTAGGTTTTTTTTATGTTCCTCATCAAATGTTTCTCTCCTTTTTTTGTGTTCCTCCATTCTTCCATCTGTGTCTTCTTGAGAGGTGTTTAGCATTTCTTTTATTAATCTTCTTATATCTTGCTTTACTTGTATTAATATTTCAGTTTTGAGCTCATCTATAATGTCATGGACATATTTCTTTATGTTAGCTGATGCTGTGTCCTATATTACATGCTTGCTGCCTTCATTGTCATCTGCATTTATCTCTCCTGAACCAGTATTCCCTGGGTTGGAGGCTGGAGGCTTTTTCTTATTTCTTTCTCTTGTCATGTTTCTAGTTTCTTCTATACATGTGTATGGTGAAGGTCCCAGCCCCTTTTCTTGTTGGTTATGGTTCTTCTGAAGCATACTGGCTAGGGATTTCTACCCTCTCCAGTTTTCTGTTGTTCATTGAGGTGCAAATAGGGGTGTTGTAGGCTGGCCCCTCTTCTCCAAGCCAGTCAACCAGCAGGGGCCTTCACCATGTTAGCATGTGCCACATCTACAGAACCAGTTCAGGACATCTTTGGGGACAATTTCATCTCTGGCTATTGGGTCCAGGCCAGAGGCATGACCCAGCCCAAGCAGATCCCACCAATCTGCTCTGGGCAGAGAGCAACCAACTGAAGTCACCGTCATTCCTTATTCAGATGCATCCTTCCCAATACCAATATGTCATCCCGCTGGTCACCCCTTTCCCATGGGAGAATCAAATTCTGAGCACTCACCATGAGTTAGTGCAGGTATCCACATCAGCTCTGTTCTCCATTGGGCTCACCAACTGCCAACTTCTGTGTAACTGTGGCTGCAGTGGCAAGACCACAAGTCCGAGTCACTCCAGAGAGAGTGCCACAACCACGAATCTGATCTGCTCCAATGGGAGCACCACGATCATGAGTTTGACTGGATCCTTTCCCTTTAGTTTCTGTGTCAAGAGGATCCATTTCCCTCTATCTGGTCTTCTCCAGGATGTTTTATTCTGGCATCTGAGAAAGGCTCCCTGTTTTGTTGCTTACTGATCATCCACTTTTAGCTCCTCCCTACAGGTTGCTTTAACATGAAGTTTTCCATCTTTACATGGGGAAGAAAATTTTTCTAATTCCCATGCTAGTAAATGTTATTTTAGTATTCTATTTGGAAAGCAAAAGGATTTGTGATATCCTTGCACTGGTTCTTAACTCTTATTGATCCTAAATTTTTGCCCCAGTTGAATGAAAAAAAAATCAAGCTTTATTTTGTCCTTGAGAAGGGAGGCACTCCTTAATTAGGGAAAATTATTAAGTTCTTATTAAACCTCTTCTCAATTTTTAATAAATCTGCATCCTTTAGAGGCCCAGAAACTTTATTAACTTTTTTCCTGAAAGTATTCTATAGAGTGAACAAGTTAATAATTATGAACAATAAAATAAGCTGAATAATAATTAAAAATGTCTTAATTTAATCTCCATTACTTGAGAATAAATATCCTTCATTACCAGAAGAGGATTGCTTGTAGAAAAAAAGTTTATGAAGCAAAACTTCAGAATCTCAAGTTTTTTTCATAGTCAATGGCTTTATCACTAAATAAATTACTCATATAATCAATCATATATAATAATATAATCACTAGGAAAGCTTCCTACTACAGGATAATTTTCTTATATCATTTATTTCTTATATCATTTATTGACTTGTTTATTTCCTTATTTTTGTCAAAAGACACTGCAAATAAAACTCAGAGCCTCTTATATGCTAGGCAAGTACTTTACCATTGAGCTACAGACCTGGCTAATTTTCTTAGAATAAGTAAATTTTAGTCTTTCTACCTTCAACTCTTAAATCAAACACCCCAAAAAACAGAATAATGTTTGGCTGGTAAGGAATTAAGTGTCAATAAAATGGTTTACCCATCTATCTTGTCAAACAAATTATATTTTCTCACATGCATGTTCCAGCATCCACTCTGCTCCCTATCTCCTTGGATAACAGCAAGATAACTGGAAGCAGAACAAGGAGAGTCAGGCTGACCCAGCAAGATGGTCACAGCCTCTTGTAGGAAATCAGAACTATAGAAACTGAACACAAATTATGATTAATAGGAACTTGGTTGAGAGATAATTCACAGCTTTATGAAAAACTTGAGTATATATATATATATATATATATATATATATATATATATATATTTCAACAAAAATAAAACACTGAATCAAGATCATGTAAAGGAAAAAATTCATAATAAAAATAGAACATTTCACTCATTTCTCCTTCCTTTTCACATGCTTGTCTTCTCTCATTATATCCTGGAATGCCTGAAGCTGTCACAAAACTCCCTTTCAACATGTTTAAGAATCTTCCAGGACAAAATTTTCAGTTTGAGATGAGTTTCTCAGCCCAAGGAAAACAACTGTCCCTCTTCACAATTCTAATGCTTGAAGCCCCAACAACCATGAGTAATGAAGTCCATGACACTTGACACTGGTTTGAGAGAAAAGAGCAGTAGGCTAAAGATTCCACTATTTCTCAGTAAGAAGGGGGGTTGAAAAGATGTTGTGCTGCATATTATGCTTTGATGTGTTCTAAAAATAAAGCAGGGCCACCTCTTCATGTCCCCATCTTCAAGGGATTTACTAGGTGACAATGCTTTCTGCTAAACTGAAACTGACTGATAGTTCAGATATGAGACCCATTTGAAAAAGTGTTATCATCCACCATTCAGTTTATTTCCTGCTTTTCTGAACATTCCCAAACCCTCTGTTTTTCTCACCTTTTCTTCCCATTTCTTGTGTCTTGCTTTTTGTCCTTTCTTGTCCTTCCTTCCATAGTAACATGGCTTCTCAGTTATCTAGTAATCTAGCTTTCTAGACCAACATAAACAAGCTCTGTGTTCCTCTGACTCATTTCCCAGAAGAAAATATGAGGCTCTGCTTACACAACTTCCAGAATCTTCTCCAGATGCCCTATGGCTGTGAGAACACGGTATTTTTTGTCCCTAACATTTATGTTCTAAATTATCATAATGATATAAAACAGCTGACCAATACAATCCAGTCCAGAGCCATCAGCTATCTCATCAGGGGTAAGAAATTACCTCAAAAAGAGAAACCTTGTTTTAACTCATAAATATCTTCTGATGAACTCAAATCAACACCTCTTTGGTTAAGATTTGACAGTTATTGTTCCTATGATTTTCAATAAAATATCCCACTCCACAACAAGAAAAGTCAATGGTATCATGAAAATTTGAAGATATTTTAATAATGTTGCCCTATGATTCCTCAATAATGTTAAGGAAATAACCAATAATTTTCTGATATCTCTGTTACTTCATAAATCCATCCAAATTTCCTCTTCAGAGTATCAAATGAAGTCGAATTATAAACCCAGAGATGGTTCATACAGAACCTTTGGGGAACATTTTGGAAGTCAGGGAAACATATGGTAAAATAATTATTTCCATATTTCCTGTGTTTATCTATGATATTTCAAGATTCTAGAAATAGCTACTCTGATATTCGGGACTCTTTCATGAATCACTTAAAAATCCGTGTTTTATCCCATCAAGATAATATACAGAAACTCACCTTCTCTGATACCAAAAAGATAGTAGTAAGATAAAGACCCACAAAAATGGAAATATAAGTGACATAACATGAAATGACAGAGGAATATTACACATTAAAGAGGGAGAGGAAGGGGAAGCTGTAAAGAAATTAGTGCCAGTAAATTTGGAGAAGTTGGTCAAGAAATGCAGTTTCAGTGGTGGGGAGATTTGGAGGTTCCAAAAAATGTTTTATTAGAAAAAAAGTGAAAAGCATGACTTTAATGAAACCAATAAAATGGAGAGATTTCTCCTTTTTTTAAGAGACATTATGTTTGCTAACTAGAGAATACTGAAGTCTCAAGTATTATTTCCCCATCAATGAGCTGCCCCAACAATTCCTTCCACTGAGTTGCACAGATGAAAGTCTGGAGACTATGTCAAAAATGAGTTCCAAAAGTGAGAGGGCCCTTGTGTCTCAGTGTTCAACGGGCTCACTGCGTTTGATCTCAAGGCCTTCTCTGGAGCTCAGCAACACAACTTTGTAGAGAATGCACACATTATGAATGCTCTCAACTGGGTCTCAAGGAAGGAAAAGAAAAACTGATTTTTTCAAAACTCTGGATCACTGCCAAACAATGCTATCAAGGTGACCCTTCACTAGTCCTGTTCTGGACCCTGAAGGTTGTGATGTTAGAGGGAATGAGGCTTCTGTTGAGTCCTCCAAAAAAAGAGTGGTAAATTCTAAGCCTCCTGGAATCTAGCAACAAATTGATACTTGATGAAGTGAAAACAATGTTAGATAAAAATCCCAAACCCTAGTCTATTCTTAAAAATGAGAAAAGATGATTTGAAATAGATTTCACAATTTTACAGTGGAAGAAGTGGGAAATCAGTAACATGATGGAATAAAATAAACCATCTAGTGACCATACTGAAGGAGAAGAGAGAGAGCAGACTCAGATTAATGCATGTTGGAGTGTTTCAGACTCTGCCTCTGGTCCTTACAGAGTGGGATAGACAATGAGGTGACTTTGTTTGCCTACATCATAGCTCTTCTGGAGATGCTGCTGGCAGTCACTGTATATATAAGCACCTTCTCCATCCCTCCTTCACAAATGAGACATCACAGAGCCATGACTCCCTGTGGAAAATTAATTATGGTTTTCCTGATATTTTATTTTGGTATTTCGCACTGGAACCTAAAGAGTTGGGTCTTTGGGGAAATTACATGGCTGCATTCTTACCTCTACTGCTAAAAAGGCACACTTGGGTTCTTAACCTGCGTTTAGCCTGAGGACAGTTCACAAGCTTGGGTCTGCGATTTTAGAATTCCCTTTCAGCTCTTTTAAAGCACCATGTTGTTCACAATGCTCTGTTCTGACTGGATACAGCCTCGGGCTCCATTTCAGACTAGTCTATCCCAAGGCTCTATTGGTCCATGCCTTTGCCCTAGGAGAAAATCATGGCAAGCAAAGGTAGCTGCTTGAATCACTAGACAGAGAGGCCGTAAAATAAGGCAAGAGCTGCTATTGCAAAACTAACCTCTAACAATAAGTAATGATCCAAAGAATAGAGGGTACCTCACACCTTTCATACTGCCTCAATTATAATGACCATAAAAATAATTGGCACCCATACAACACTTAGATTCTGAGTAAAATGGATTATTCTATCAATGCACACATTGCTGACTTTATATCACTGTTGCTATGGTCATACAAATGCAAGGTGTGATCAAAACCAAGATATGTATTGAAATTTTTAAAAAATAATGACAGCAAAAGACACATTGCCATTAGTCCCCCTCAAAATCCTCCCATTTGCCTTAAACACACTTGTCCCACCACTCTCATCACTATCTGAAGCCTTTTTTTATGTTTTTAATTGCATTGTTAGGGCTGCCTTGATGCCCTGAATCAATTCAAAACATTTACCTTTCACGGTCTTTTTGACTTTGGAAAAGAGCTAAAGTCACACAGTGCCAGATCCAATGAATAAGTGGACGAGGTCACACTGTCATGTTTTCCCCCAAGGACGCCTTTCTGTTGGATGGCACTGGGCAGCAGCATTCACTGTATCTTTTTCATCACTTCAAAAAGACACTCTTAAAAGAAGACTTCTGGAACGGCTTCCTGCCTCCAGAAAGTGGTATGAGCCACAAGATAAGTGTACGCAAAGTACAGGAAGTATTTTGAGAGAGACTCATGGCGCTGTGTTTTCTATTGTAATACTTTTTAAAAATAAACACTGTATTTTCAATCATCCCTTGTACATAATACACACAAGACTGTATGATGGTTTAGAAGTTTAGTTTAATTTCTTGACAAAGATTTGCTTGATGATGACAATTTGATGTGTCACTTCATCTGTGTCAATTCATTAGGTCAACTCTAATTATACTCATCACTTATGGATTAGATTTTGAAACCATCTCCAAGCTAAAGATCATCTTTTGTTCTACCTCAAAGAGAATTGAATCCACTAGAGATGTCATGGACAACACCCAAGAAAATGAGACACTCTATTATGAGCTCCTGGACTCCTGCCAACGTTGAGATGACAGCCAAGTGGTCCTCGCCTATCTCACTGTGCAGCCTGTCCCATCTGTGGAGGACATGTTTGTGGCATCACTCATTGTGAAGTGGATCATCAAGCAACAAAGCCCCCACAGGGTCTTCTCCTTCACTCAGACCTATGGAGAGAGGCTAGGAAGAGGAATCAATATGTAGACACACATGTAGACACATACCATATTCTAGAAGTTTAATCACTGAGATAGCATTTCTAATTCACACATTTCCCATTCTTCCATCAAAAATTTCCAACCCTCTTTTTTTTAGATCTAAATTACTGCTTTTTGTTTGTTTTGTTTTGTGTACCAGGAATCGAACTCATGACCTTGTGCTTACCAGGCAGGCTTTGTGCTGCTGAGCTATACCCCCGGCTCTGCTTTGTTCTCTTTATAGTTTCTCATGTCTTCTCTCCATAGTGGACAGCTAGCAGTACAGAGGGCTCAGTTTCCCAAAGCAGTATTTTCATGATATTAGATCCCTAAGAAATTAAATCATTTTCATTGAAAGCTTAAAATTATCTCATTTTAACCAAAATATTTTCTCTCCAGTAAACATAAAGGTGCCAATCTAGGAAGATCATATTGTTTCTTCCAGTAAATACAACATAACAAGAAAGAACAAAGCAAATTAAGGCAGTGCAGTGAAATTGGTACAGAAGTTACATCAGGTTACTGGGATAACAGTAATAGGTACCATAGTATATCTTGTTATCTTCACAATAGTTGTTCTTCCAATCAAGTATAGCAAAATCAAATCAAATACAGAACATTATAGAACTTATCAAAACAGAATATTGAATAGAGCAATACAACTAATCATAACAAAGCAAAACAGTGATAAAAATATTTGCTTTCAAAGAGATGCTAGAAGGAAATCCTCCCTATTTGTTATATTGCATATGGTCAGCCTCCCAAGAGATACTCAGACCTCTGGCTCCCATTTGCTAACGGGGTGGGAGAGAAGGGGTGTTTGATTCTTAGCCCATGCACTAGGCTCATGGTTGCTTACCAGGGAGACAAGCAGGTTGCTTGGTTTCCTAGCGCCCTAAGTTCCAACACGGTGCGGATCTCGGGAGACACTGACTGGTTCTCTCCCTGAGGCAGCCACCACTTGCTTGAGCCATTGCTGCTTACCAAGGAGGCGAGTGGGTTTCTTGGTTTCCCAGTGCCACAAGTTCCAACATGGCATGGATATCAGGAGACACTGACTGGTTCTCTCCCTGGGGTAGCCGCCACTTGCCTGAGCCATAGCTGCTTACCAGGGAGGTAAGCCTCATTTTATTCTGAGACAGGGTCTTAAAAATTTCCCAGGCTGGTTTCGCACTTGTGATCTTCCTACCTCAGCCTCCAGAGTGCTGAGATTACAGGACTATGCCATCAGGCCCAGCTATTCAGGAATACATATCTCCCTTTTCACCCTTCTTTTCCTATTCTACTCTACATTTTCTTCTCTCTTCAATAAATTTTTGTAACAAATACTTCTACACAAATTTATAAATCATTGTAAATTTCTGCTTATCTTATATATTTGAGTCTTATCACCATATATATATTGTAAATTACTTCACTGAAAAACTTTTTTATTTCCCCCAAAGCACCTAGACTATATCACCATCAGTAACTACATTTGAGATGAAGTGAAGTTGAATTAGTAAACTGTGTTTATGACTAGATAATCCTGGAAGAGTGTTGTGTTGTTTTGTTTTGCAACCAGTGTGATTTTGCTTCCATGTTTTCCTCGGATTTCTATACCCACTTTTTCTCAGGATAAAAACTACTGTTCTCCAGTCCCTCTAAATATGAAGCAGTGATTTTCACCAAAAGTGAGGAAGCAGCTTTGGTCCATCAAATCTCTGAAGACATTCTCTGAAGAATTCCAAGTAAAGGATGCCAACTGTCTGCTTCTGCAGGAAGTTGGGATGCCAAAGATTTCAGGGGGTTACAGCACCACAGTGAGCCATCTGGCTTGGGATGTGTATACGTCCAGATAAAGCCAACTGGGCTTAGAACTGCAAAAGGAGAAGAAAGAATCAAGAGTCAAATTTGAAATTCCCAATTCAAAATAAAGGTGCTATAGAAAATAGTCAAGTATTTGGAAGAAATCATGAAGTTCTTTGAGCACAAAGATAAAGGATATACTTTTTTTTTTTTTACACATCACTGAGATACAGTATCACCAGCAACCAGGGACACCACACTTCACTCTGCAAGTTGATTAAATCCTTACAGTAAATTTGAGACTTCCATCAACATTTTGTAAATCATAAATAATATGGAAAAATTGAGGTTTTTTTCTGTGGGAGAATAGCATTGTACAAAGTTCCATATAACAAAGTTTTTCATTATTTATTATAAAGAAATTCTTCTTTTACTGAAATACCTTAACATTGGGAATATAATGTTGCCACACCTAAGGAAAGGAGTAGAAAAAGATGGGTTTTCAAAAAACAAACATTACACAGATTCAGTAGATAGACTAACTAAGTGATATAAATAAAGAAGATGAAGCCAGATGTGGTGGTGCACATCTCTAAACCCAGCACTAGGGAAGCTGAGGCAGGAGGATCATATCCAGCAAGGGCTACATAATGAGACTCTGCTCTAGGAAACAAAAGTAAATGATAAATAGATAGATGATTGATAGATAGATATAGATATAGTTAGATATATAGTTAGGGTTCAATTAATATTATCATTGTTACTGTTATTTCTGTAGAAATACAAAGTAGTGGTTTGGGTTCTCCAGGGAAGCCATGTATATGATAAATACCTGCAAACTGCTCCAGTATAAAATTTTCTCACTTTCTGGATTATCCTTTTGCTCAACAGCTTGAAGAACAGCTAAAGACTCAAAAGACCAAAGCAAACATGAACCATGTTCTAATCTACTAGGAAGAGGTAAGATTGTCTGTGACTCTGTTAGATTTGCAAGTAGTACTGCAGATTCCAACAAGTCAATCCAGGTTATAAATTGTGATTTTCACATACACTGGTGAGGTGGAGTAAGAGAGCTACAAAGTCAAAGGAGACCTGAATGTTAACCAAGGTGCAATTTACTACATTTGATTATCAAGTCCTTATTTTATGTATTCTTTGGTACATTATGCAGTTCACAAAATGCTCCATTTTCTCCTGGATTTTGATATAGACAAACAGCACAATTACTGAGTTTGATTGTTTATCTTCTTTTAAGAAGAAAATATGGCTACTTCTGAGTTAATGTTGGTATTCATTCAGTTCTCCTGTCTCTCCAGCTAACCAATGAAATACAGAGTTCTTCTTAATCATGAAACAAGATACCCAATTATAGAATTTACAAGTAACTACAGTAAAAGCTTGTTTATCATAAAACAGGTGAGTGTGCTTCATACATGCTGAGATCTTAAAAGATAATCCTGGCCACAACTTTGAGCATGGATTGCCAGACTTTAGAACTATAAGAGAATAAATTTCTTTAGTGTTAAGCATCCAAGTTTATAGAGCTTTGTTGTAGCATCTCTAGGAAACTACAATAGCTTCTGATCAAAGTTATATGACTACCCTGATTTGATCATTACACATTGAATACATGTATCACATGATCACACTGTACCATAAATAAGTACAATTAAAAAAATACTTAATTTTTAAAATTATATCTTTTAATTCATTGGCCCAGTTTACTTAATTCATTTTTTAAATTCATTTTTATTTGGCCTTTTAAATCAAAACAATTAAGGAAGCAGACTCAAAGGATTAGGTGAAGGAAAATGAATACAAATTTCTTTTGTTTTATATTTTTCCATGCAATTTAAATTTTTTTCATTGTTTTTAACTGATACATAATTGCACATACTTACAGGGTACATGCTGATTTTTTAATTCTTGTAAACACTGTAATATTCAAATAAGGGCATTTAACACACTCATGGCCTCATACTTTAATCATTTCTTTATGGTAAGAACATTCAAAAATTCTCTTATTTAGTTGCATATGAATAGTAGAATATTGTTAACCATGGTCATCCTGCTGTGCAAGAGAACACTAGAACTTAATCTTCCTATCTATGCATGTCTGCAATTTTGTACTCATGGACTAATCTTCCCCTAGCCTCACCACACTGACCCTCAACTTGTGAACCTCTGGGGCCCATCATTCTACTCTACTTCTGTAAACTCAACTTTAAAAGAGTCCACATATAAGCGCAGTGGTGTGGCATTTGTCTTTCTATGCCTGCCTTATTTCTCATAATACAGCATCCTCCAAATTCATACGTACTGCCACAAATAAGATTTCATCTATTTGCAGATGGGTAATATTTGCATGTGTGTGTGTATACATAATCACATTTTTTATGTTCATTTATTAGGTGAAGGGTATTTAGACTGTGCCTGTTTCTTAGCTATTTTGAATCATACTGCAAGAAATACGCCAGCACAGATATTTTTCAACATGCTGATTGCCTTTTCTGTAAATATATACTAAATTACTTAGTGGTTATAATTTTAATTTTTTAAGGAACTTCTATATTGTTTTTCATAATAGCTGTAATAATTTATATTATCTATGAACGTTATATTATCTTTTGAAAACAGTCACTCTCACTGGGGTAAAACAGCTCCTTGTGATTTGATTAGCACTTCTCTAATGAATAATGATGTTCAGCATTTTTTCATATTGCCTGCTGACTATTTGTGCATCTATTTTTAAGAAATACTATTCAGACATGAAGCAGATTGAAAGAGATTACCAGGATATTAAAAACTCCATCGAAAGCTGCACAACCACCTAAAGAAACTAAGGATAGACTTTCAAAACTTGAAGACAAGTTTGCAGTGTGTGATCATGAAAAGAAAGATCTCTAAAAAATAACATGGAAACAGGCAGTAACAATACAAAGGCTAGAAGATGCCAAGAGAATCTACAATTTAAGAATAAGAAATGTGAATGAAGAAGCAGGAATACAAACAGATTAATTACAAAGGCTATTCATGGAAATAATTAAGGAAAACTTCCCAAGCATAAGAAAAGAAAATGACATTCATGTATATGAGGTACACAGAACTCCAGCCACCTACAACCAAAACAGAGCTACACCCAGACATATAATAATCAAGATACCAGAAATTCAATATAAAAACAGAATATTAAAAGGTGTCAGAGAAAAGAAACAGATTACCTATAAAGGTAAGCCCATCAAGATCATGGCAGAGTTCTCAACACAGACCATATGATCAAGAAGAGCTTGGAGTGAATTATTCTAAGCCCTGAAAGAAAATAACCTCTGGCCCAGATTCATGTACCCTACAAAGCTGTCACTAGAAATTAATGGAGAAACAAGATTCTCCATAACAAAGAGGAACTGGAGGAATTTGTGACCATCAACCCAACCCTACAGAGAATACTGAAGGACATTCTAGAGAGAGAAAAAAATACCAGGATTTCAGGAACAGTGGCAGAAAGGCCTCAATGAATGGGGCAGGCAGTAGAATGAAGGAGAAAAGTAGACAAATAAAGGCAGAAAAATAGCATAGCAGAAATGAGGCAGAGAAAGATGGCTAGAATCTCCAACATATACATGGCCTTGATGCACTATATTGTTAATAGTGCATCAGCATTTAAAACCCACATTATTCACACCACTCTTCTTAGATGTATTATATTCTGTTCCAGTCATTCTACCTGTACTAGATTTGAGGGCACAGACAGTTATCCCAAAAATAACAGGTTATAGTACGGTAATCATCCTTAATTTCCTATTAACTTAATCTAAAGCTCTGTATAACCTACACAGTTTTACCATGACTGATTGTAATTGAATCTGGTTTGTTAGTTCACTGTTTTGTATTGATAGATTCTATTCAAAGCTGTTATGATTAATAGTATCAAGTCTGAGAGTATAGGCAACTACACTGAAGATGATAAGATTCACTAGAATATCCACTCTGGTTTGATTATTACCTGCTTTTGAAGTTTTATACTGTCTACAATGTTTTATTTTTACAAATATTGTTATGTACTGCTATATTCAATTATATTGCTATATTCAATTATGCCTGATGATATAGACAATTCTATTGAAGATAATATGAAACAATATAGAATCATTGTAGATCACCTTGTATTGTGGTTTTATATGATTTTTTGGTTTCATGTTTTTATAGGAATTCATTTTGTTTTGTCTTGATATGTTTTGTTTTTCCCTCTAATACACAAAGGATATAAATACATGTATAGACTCATGCATGTGTAGCTGTTCATAGTCTTACTGTTTGAATATCTACTTTGTATGCTTCAGTTTTCTAACTTGAACAACTATTTCTAAGAGGACAATATGTAATTTATCAACTAGTGATTTCTTACCGTTTATCTTTTTTTTGAAATTTTGTATTATCTCTACCCTTCACTTGTTTTTTCTCTTTAAATAAAAAAAATTCTGACATAAATTCCATTGTAATCAAATATAACCCACAAAAGATTCTTAAAGACATTGCCTTGAATTATTCAAAAATCAACAGAGTTAAAACCAGCAGAAGTCACAAAAATACACACTTCTCAGTCATTATCTTTGGTCACAAGATGTGTAAAATATGTGATCTTGGACTTTTTATTTTTCTAGGATTGTTCCATTTTTCCCCTTCAAAAGTTTGTAGTCATCTCTTAGTAATACTACTCTCTTGCCCCTTCCCTAACTCCACCTCACAATTTCTAAAAATATTTAGTGACATAATTCTAAGGCATTTAGATTTCATCTAATAAAAGGCTACCAGAATAAGACTTTAAAGATAAGCCTTTAATTAATGACTCTGGTATGTATGGATTTGAGTTATAAGTTTTTCCTGAATTGAAAATGTTTTATGTGATATGAAATTAAAATTTCCTATGTAATGATTCTCTGTTAGGATCAATACTGTTCCACAGTATAGAAGTTTAGTGACATAATACATGCATATTGGGAAATAAAAATGGCTTAATTCAATGGTAAAAAAAAGAAATACTATTCAGGCCTTTGTCCATTTTTAAATCAGATTACTTTTCACCTGAGTTGTTTGAGTTTCTTATGTATTTCTAGATACTAATTTTGTTAGATGCACAATTTGCAATATTTTCTCACACTCTATAATTTCTTCATACTATCCATTGTTTCTTTTCTGCATGGAAAGTTATTAATTTTACAAGATCCTATTTGTCTGGATGTATTGCTTGAGTTTTTGGTAACGTTATCTAAAGAGTGTTTGACATGTCAATGTCAGGGAGCTCTGTCCTGTTTCCTTTTAATAGTTTCATTGTTTTAGGCTTTACATTAAACTCTTCAATATATTTTGAGTTGATTTTTATATGTGGTAAAGAGAGGTCTAACTCCATTCTTCTGCATATGGACAGCTCTAGCACTATCCTTTCTCCATTGTGTTCTTAGCACCTTTGTTGAAAATAAGTTGGCTATAAATACTTGGTGTAGTTTTTTATCCTGTTTTCAAATCTATTTTTATGTCAATACCACAGTTTCTTGATTACTACAGTTTTGTAGTATATTTTGAGATCATGTAGCAAGATAATTTCTGCTTTGCCATACAGTTTAACAATGACAATGTTTTGATTCAATATTTACAACAAACAGAAAATCATGGTTTCAATCCACAACACCACACAAATACACACACAAAAGTAAAATAAACAACAAAAAACAAACTATGAGATGTAGGAGCCAGTCATTCATTTCTAGCTCCCTGCCATTCTTACAGTTTATTTGTTAATTTGTTACAACTCCCAAGGAAAATTTTTTTCTGGTTTCTTGTTTGATCATCAAGATTAAAAAAAAAGAATTACTCATAATAAAAGCCAAAACCCTGATTCATTAATATTTCTGGATTGCAAGGCATGTGGGGTGAAAGCAATGACATGTATTTTAATCTGTTCTGGTACCACTCCAAAGAGATGTTTGATTTTTATTTAATGCAAAGTGAAAGCTTCATTGAACTTTCTTCTTAATGAGTTTTAAAACAAAAAGTTGCTGATAACTACATAGCCACAACATGAAAGATATTTTTATATTTTTTGCTTGATACTCTCAGATACCTTTATTATAAAATTTAGTAATCAGGGTTAAAAGGATAACATTAAAAAAATACAACGTATTGTGAACTTTGTTCAAGTTATTGTTGAACAAAGTTTTGCCTGAGAAAATCTGTGTCAAGATGTAATGTGTATTTAGGCTGACAAGTTGAATCTTTCCATGGCCAGTAAGTGATTTCAAACTCCATTAAGCTTTTAACCACATAAAGGACTTCTATCTTCAGTCCACTTGAATAGCCCTTGGCCCAACAGAGTTCTCTCCACAGTACAATGGCTGAATGTGAAATTAAATTGCTTCTTAAAGTCAGGCATTAAAAAAGGATAAGATTAAAAACATAAGAGAATGCCTTTGTTAAATGGTATAAATTAAAAAGCACTTTTTCTATAAGATATTTTATAATTCATACTGACACTTATAGGTGGGTATTAGTAACTGTGGCAGTTTTGTATTTAATAGTTTATTTTAGTAAATCTGGAACCTTTGTAGTAAACAAGACAAATTAACCTCATTCCCCTGGCTAATCTTTTATTTTATTTTATTTTATTTTATTTTATTTTATTTTATTTTATTAGTGCATGTTTGTAATTCATGTAGTTTACAGCCATCTAGGAGGATGGCTACATGCACATACCCACAGCTTGCTTATTTTTAATTCTCTTCCCCTTCCCTCCCCCTGCCCTTTCCTTCTGTGGCTCCCCAATCACCTTTTGCATACCTGTTGATACTATTTGCTAAGTACAGGTTAAGGCTTCTAATGTTTATACTGATTAGAGTTATTAGAATCCTGTTCATGGCATATCTTTACTTTTACCCACCTTTTATAATCTTTTTATTCATACTTTCCCTCACTCAAAGAATATCCTATGTATTCACTTGTGTGTCAAATTTATTTCACTCAATATTATGATTTCCAGGTGCATCTATTTTCCTGAAATTGTCCCAAAGTTATTCTTTTTTTACATACATACTGAGAACCAAACTCAGGACCTTGCATTTGCTGGGCAGTTGCTTATGCTGCTGAGCAATATCCCCGGCCTTAAAGTTATTCTTCTTTAGGAGTATATTTTAATTATCCAGGAGCTTTTGCCTTTTCCAAATTTTCTTCTGTCACTGACTTCTATTTTCATTGCAAAGTGTTCAGATGGTATATCCAGAGTAATTTAAATTATTTTATATTTACTTAAGCAGCCTTTGTATACTACTAAGTGATCTATTATAGCAAAAGTACCATGTGCTGCTGAAAAGAATGTATACTCTGTTGTAGAGGAGAAAGAATACTTTGTAAATATCTATTAAATCCATAGTTCAAGAAGGTGATTCAGCTCTGAAATTTCTTTATTAAATTTTTGTTTAGTTGACCCATCTCTTTGCAAAACTGAGGTGTTAAAATCCCCTACTCTGACTGTATTGTTTATTTGATCTTTCAATTTCAGTAGTTTTTATTTTATGAAGTTAAGTGTTCCAGTATTCTGTGCATGTATGTTTATCAGTGTAATATCTTCTTGGATTGTTCCTTTACTATGTTGTGACCTTTATTTGTCTCTTTCAATCTATTTTAACTCAAAGTTTATCATATCTAAAATTAGAATTGCTACTCCTTGTTTTCAAGGTCTGGTGCATAAAATATTGTTTCCTACCCTTCAATTTTAAGTCTATGAGTATCATTTTGGATTAGACTGGTTTCTTGAATGCAACAGATTGATGGATTCTCTTTTTGATTCAGTCTAACAATCTCTGTGTTTTGATTGGATAGTTGAGGCCATTAACATTTAGAGATTTTACTGACCTGTGTTGGTTATTCATTATCATTGTCTCCTTTATTTGTTGGTGTATTGTTTGTGTTACTTTTACTTTTTTTGCTGTTGTTTATCTATTGACCTCACTGGTTTCACCTGTGTGTTTCGGTGTAGCCCATCCTATGTTCCTATTCTCAAGTATTTTCTCTAGATCTGCTTTAGCACTCCTATATCCACTGAGCTGGTCTTTTTCATGGAAATCCCTTATTTCTCTATCTATTTTGAAGGATAACTTTGCTGGATAAGTTAATCTGAGTTCAATGTTAGTTGCTCTGAGGGCTTGAAATACTTCAGCCTTTTCTGGGCTTTAGGGTTTGTGTTGAGAAGTCTGCTGTGATTCTAATTGGTCAAGCCTTAGATACTTTTGCTTTGTTTTGTTTTGTTTTTCTCTAGAGGCCTTTAAAATTCTGTAGTTTTTTTCTTTTGTGTTTTGCTGGATATCTGTGGATTTAATGAAGATATGCCTTAGTGAACATCTCTTTTTACTATAATTATTTGATGTTCTATAACAATTGTTCTATGTATACCTTGAAAACAAAGAAGGGAAAGAAAAATATATGATGAAAAAAGAAGGAAAAATGTAAACAAAGTTTTTGTAAATAATGAGGAGAAAACGGGTTGAAGGAAGGATTGAGGAATGGGGAAAAAAGAATCAAGATATATCATGTACAAGTACAGATTTCCTATAATAAATATGATTATATATGCTTAAAATGTACCAATAAATGTTTTTACAAGTCTAGCAACTTTTTTTATTTAAAGAAAAAATTGAAACAGAAAGAGGGTAGAAATAATACAAAATTTCAAAAACAAAGCAAAACAAAAATAGTAACCAGTAAGAAATCACTAGTTGATAATTACATATTTTCCTCTTAGAAGTAGTTGTTCAAGTTACAAAAGTAAAGTATACAAAGTGGACATTTAAACAGTGAGGCTGCAACCAGTTCTGGTCATCTGTCCAACAAAAGCTTAACAATATGGGTATCAACTCTACACACTTAAACATACATGCAGTTATATCCTTTAGAATACTTTTTTTTCCTCTCTTTTTTTCTTTACAATAACTACAATCCATTCTTGTAAACTACTTAGAAGTTCTACACATGTATAAGTCTCTCTATATATACATACCTAGCCTTTCTGTATTAGAGGGACAAACAAATCAAAACAAGTCAGCAATACAAATCCCTAAAGAAACATGAAATGAAAAGAACATATAGAACCACAATACTAGATGACTTACGGTAGTTACTATGATGTCTCTTGTCATTTTCAATAAAATTGTCTATATCGTCAAACATAGTATAATTAAACTTAGCATTGCATTACACTTTTAATAAAAACTAAACATTGGAAACATTATAGGACTTCAAAGGCAGTAAATAATCAAACCATAATGGGTATCCTACTTAATCTTGTCATCTTCAAAGAAGTTGCCTCTATTCTCAGACTTGATACTCTCAACCATACCAGATTCAAAAAAAATCAGTCAAGATAAAACAGCAGTATAACCAATCTTCTCTGTCTAATGGAAATATCATTGCCAGAGCTGCCTAAAAAATATGCCATAATAGTGACTAGGAAGACACGTGTGTGTCTATAGATGAGATTCTGGGGTTGCATTAGAGTCAAACTTTTGTGCTCTGGTTAAAATGGAAGTCATGATTTTCCTTCACTGGTCATTAAAGAGAAAAATCTGGAGACACTAAATGATTAAAACAAAAATGAAAAAGTCCCAGAAAGAGAAAAAGTGATATATCTAGTGGTCCACAGACATCCGTGAAGTATAATATTCTTCCAAAGAAAGAGGATTCTCCATTTTTTGTTGAAGGTTCAGATTCTGCCTAAAACTTGTGATGGACCCAAAGTCTACACTGACTATCAAGTAGAGCTTTTTGATTGAATCACCTAATTCTGAATCAAAGATCACCCAGAACTATCAGTATTTAATAGTTTATTAGGAAACTATATTAGATGAACAAATTGAAAATTGATATATAAATGAAATTAACTTTCTAACAAACTTTGAAGTAATCTTTTACTCTAGTAAGTCTTTTTAATTGAAGTTTCAGTAATACTTTAAAAGCGTTTCAAACTAAAGTCTGGTATTAATTCTGTCAAATAAAAAATGTGGACCATTCAAATAGTCTCACCAGTTCCTGCTTATATTTTGCACTATTTTCATCACTGTACCCAAATATATAAAACAAAGTCTACTTCTGCCAGTGAACTACTTCTAACTCGTACAACACATTTCCTAGAGTTTTCAGCACCTCCCTACAGCAGCATCAGCTGGAGACAGTTTGTAAACCATGAGCTTTTGGGAGACATTCAAGCAGCAAATGGTATTGCTGTCTAAAACTAATGATATCAATATAATAAAACAGATTATATTTCAGAATACTTACCTAGGTATCAACCACCAGTGATCCAAAGTATACATCCAAAGAGGGTATCTGATCTCTGACAACATTTTTAGGCTTCTTTGGGGAAATATGATACATTCTAGTTAACTAAAAATATGAGAGCAGCACATACTAAATAAATTAATAGTATAGATGGTAGTATAGATGGAGTTTTCAAAAACTGTAAATATATTTAAAATGCATATTTGCCAAAAATCCTCTCCTAAAGATTCTGATTTCAGAGTTTTGGAATGAGGCTAAAGATCTTCACTTTTGGCAAGCTATACATTTGATGCATATTCAAGTTTCTACCTTCAATATCATATATAACCAAATAACACAAATTTTATACATAACTATGTGAGGGAAAACCTCATGGAGACAGGCTTAGGATGAAATATAAAGGAGTAAACCTATCTCTTGATCACACATTAAATCCTAAATCCTTTTTTCTTTGACACTACAGTTATACAGGAAGCCATCTCGTTCTCAGTATGGTGACTGTTGATGGAAAGATAGTTTCTGGTTTTATTCCTATGAAACTAACAGTAAAAATGGTAGGTTTTTAAAATCTCAAGCAAAAGGATTTTATGTAACCTAAAGCTAAGAACATACTAATATCCAGGCCATATACATATCACCTTACTTCAAAAAATATTATCTTCAAAGCCAGAAAATTAAATGAACGGTTTTACATTTCTCCAAGCTAAGAGATGTGTGTGATATTAGAGAAATGCACAAATCTTCCTTATTCTCCACCCACCTGTGGTCTGGTTGAGAACATAAAGCATACAAGATCAAAATAGTAACATAGCAACCCAAGAAAGACAATTATTGAAATTTCAAACTAAGTTGTGTGCAATAAAAAATGGAAAATGAAAAAATTCATGTGAACTTGGACCATCAAAGATGCCAAAGTTTCTGATGGATTCTTTGGATATAGAACAATTATGGAACCCCTGATACAAAAATACTTCATTTTCTTCTCTTTATAGAAACCTAGATGATTTTCTCACAGCCAAGACATGACATTGTTGAATCCAAAACTTGAGCTCCGAAACTTGATTCCCTCTCTTATCCATTTTGATTTATCTAATAAGTCCTGGTTATTTAATTATGAAGATTACTTTTAAAAACCATAGTTCTCATAGTAATTTGAGAATAATTATTAATCTGCTCAACACCTGCCAGAATTTTCATATCTAGTCTCCAGCTTTTTAAGTTCTCTAATTTTCTTCTGCTTGAAAGATACAGCTGCATGAAGAGGACAGACACAAGCATCATTTATGTTGGACACATGAGAACTCGAACTCTGACATTCTGGTTGACATTAGAGACACATAGGTCTAAGTGGGCCAGTCACCAGCTATACGAGGGGAGCAATCCCCATTCAAAAAGTTAGACTATTCCAGAAAAGAACAAAGGGAAACTTCCTCAAGTCCATAGCATGTTGTGGTCCTTTTACTTGTATTGAAATTAGAATATTTCTATTAAATTAATAGAAAAATGTTATCATGTATTATTATTTTACAGATCTTTCATAAGGAATAAATATGATCACAGCTTGATTAATGACAATGTTAAAATTCTAACATATTACTACATAAAATATGCATTTCATGAGAATCTTCAAATCTTACTATGAAGCAAAGGAAATGTTTTATTTAGATACACAGAAAGAATACTGTGATATTATAATTACAAAATATACTGAGACGTCTCTGTGTCTCAGTAAATATTTACAGCACAGGCCCAATGAATTAATCTTGCCAGGACCTGCAGGAGAATAATAAATCATCTCAGTTGTCTCTGTTGTCTACATAGAAATCCCAAGGTTCCATTCTAAAATCCATCTTGGCATCCATCAATGTTCACTTGCCTAAAAAATACAGATAAGCCATAGTAAAAGAAGATTTAATAAAGAATATTTTTTGCTCAAGGAATGAAGTAGGCTCATGATCACTTCTACTTTTTCTTTTAGGTGACAAATCAGATACATTTTCCTTTGCAGTTTTGCAAGACACTCCAGTAAGAAGCCAGAAGCAAACTAATGTTTAATTCTGTAGTTGATTAGAGACAGGTGAGAAAATTGAGACAGTTACTGTCTCAACTAGAGTAGAAAAACAAATCTTGCTGCAACAATTGATCCTATATTTAGTCCATGCAGACATTATATTTTTGTTTCTTTCTTCCAAGATATATGCTATAGAAATAACCTGTAGAAACAATTTATCAATTAAATTGATTGCATTAGAATGTAAGAGCACTTCTGAGTGCCTTCCGCCACCACAAACTGTTGCCCCTCTGCCATGTGCCACTCTGCCTTGTAACCAAACCATTATGGACTGAAATTTCTTCAAACTGTGAGGTCCCAGCACCTGAAAATTCCACTAATTTGCCACGGAACTACAACCTGGGAACCAAGCTTCAACACACAGCAGTCACAGGACCACAGGCTGCTTGTTGAGATGCTTAAGCAATAAGAGGGGAGGAGACTGCATTCCAGCGATCGCGGAGCCAGCCCTTGACCTACTGCATTCATACCAGCGGGAAAAATGCGCATCTGTTTGTTTTGACCTGCTTATTTTTAGCTATTTGCTTCTCTCAAATGAACTTGACCTTGTGTAATATAATGAGCCAACTCCTCACAAGGAATGTAATCATTATGTACTGCAAACGTGTACTAACAAAAAAAGAAAACTGAAAAATCATAAAATTAAAATCAAGAACTAGATAAGTTAATGGTTTTTGTCACATTTAGAGGTCCCAGCAAATATAATAAAAGGAGAAAAAGTAATAAAATATTAACAAATAAGATGTAAAACTTTACTGTATATATTATATATCTATAAAGAAGCAAAATTAGATAGGTAAATGAACATGTAAAAGTGGATATAGAATAAATACAATCAAAATCAACAGATTTTCTTTGTGATAGTAATAAGATACAGAAATGGGGAAACATTTCATTTGCAATAGTGATAAAACTATAAAAACATTTAGGAATAAATTTAATTGGAAAGATTCAGCACTACTTATATAGAATCTTGTTAATGATCAGGAAAAATTGAATCTTAGTAGGAGGAATACTATATCTTTGGATGGGAATATTTATACAATATCAATGCCATATTTTTATAAACACAAATTAGTGCAATTCCTATTAGTATCTCAACCAAGTTTTCTGTATGGAATTATATAAAGCTAGTTTTAAAAATCTTGAGGAAAAATTAATATCTATGAATGACCAGCAATATTTTGGGGAAAACTGAGGGGGGGGTTACATGATAAGATATTGGAATATAGAAGAGAACTACCAGTAAAATTAGTACAGTTTTGGCATAAGTGTAGAGAAACTCATTAGTGGAAGCATAGAAAATTGAGAAATGATTCCAAATATATGGAAAAATGCATTTTAATTTAAGGGGAAATATATGGTTTATTAAACTGTGCTGCACAGTGACTGTTCTTCCAAAATATCTTAAAATACAAGTCCTAATTTCAACGTGTCCAAAATGGTCTTTGGCTCATGTTTTTATCTACATCCTGGACCCCATTTTCCAGCTCAGTATACATCACCCTTAAAGAGCTAATGCTTGACTGTCTCTTGGGCTGAAATTTTAATGGTGATTATTTCCCAGAGATGAGATGCTAGGCAAAGTCTTTCTTTATTTGGACTTCATGCCAATTGAATTTTTTAAGTGATCACATTAATGAAACAGAAAAAGCATTTAGGAGAAAAAGAATGAAGCTATTTTCATTATAGGGGTAAAAAGAGTTGAAGGAAAGTATGAGCCAGGTCTCTTTACTTGACCTGACTGGCTGCTTCCTTCTGATCTTAGTGAGTATGATCTCTTTTCTTCTAGTAAACTGTGATTTACTTTTAGAAAGTTCCCAGAATTCAACAGTTTTATAGAACAGAAATCATAACTTTTCACCACTGGAATGGATTAATTCATGAAGGAAAAACAGCACTATGATTCAGACGTATTTTTTTCTTATAGGTTGTTTGGATGACCTAGCATAAACAGGTCAACATAGTGGTCTCTTCCAGATTGATTTCACCATCAAATGGCCCCTCTAGAGAGGGAATTTAGGAATCAGTTTTAGTGATCTGGAAGACATGTTATAAAACCCATAACAAGATAAAAAATAGCCACCTTCTTTTACTCAGGGCCTAGACTGACCTCCTAGATGCTTCCTTTTAGCTAATATATTTACCTGCTATTTATAAAATTAGGTAATGTTAAAAAAGCCAATAATTATATTTTAAAATACATGATGAAAGTGATCAAGATAACATAATAACATAAAACAGCAAAATAAAGTGGTATGAAATAAGCACTATACAATGACAAAATAAAAACAGAGTATTAATAGCATATGATAAAATTTAGAAAAGAGAGTAATAAAATCTGGAAACTGAAAGATGAAAGAAAATCTGAGTTAAAAGGAAAGTATTATCGGAAAGTGCAAAATAAATCATAAGATAGAACACATAAATTAGCTAAAAGAACATAACAAAAATGGTTAGAATAATAAATGAGGACTGAAGCAGGGATTAACTGGGATCATTTGGTTTGAGTCTGCTCTGGACATGTATCGGCAGGGATTTCTGGGCATTGAGGTTTCCAGATAGATGATTTCAGGAAACAATGCCTGGAGCACTTGGCCATGAATGTCTCTTCTTGTATTTTCCCTATCATGATCTCACCACCATTTCCAGTCAAACAAAGTTGACCTCAGCACTGTGCATCTGCCAAACACATGATTGAGGCAATCTTTATTTTAACATTGACTTAAATATTTGTGTTTCTTTGTACTGGTTTATTTGGACATAGGAAAAAATTAAAATAAAACTTAAACTTAGCAAAAGCCCCTAAATTTTTCATAGAGCCCTTGCTCCCATTTTCAAAGGAGAAATCATTCCACATATGCTATTTTCTCAATTTGTAAAGCTGGTTTAAATTACTTCTGTGCCAGCACCAATTTATATTACAAAACTAAAATTTTTTATTTCATTTCACATATGTGAAGTCCTTAAAGATTGGATGCCCCCCACTTATATTGTCTACTGTGTATAAACCAAGTGGCCCATACTACTTTGGCTCCCAAAATCCTAGAATAGTTTTGCTGAAGTTTCATTTCAGTCCTTTAAATAAGAACAAACAAATTTTTCTGAAATGAAATTGGCATTACTAAGAATAATGAACAAACTTGTTCTAACTTGGGATAGCTTGGATTCATTTTATTTGCTCAACTTGCAATGTGATATTATAAGCAAAATGATTTGAATTAAACAAATGTCCTTGAATAAAATTTCACCTTGACTTCATTCCCATTTGACTATTGTAATAAAACAGTTATATGTTGAAAAAAAAAGAATGTAAGAGAACTTCTTTCTAGTAATTTTAAAATACAGATATCATAATTATATATAAGATACAACAGGAAAGACATAATAACAAGAAAGCAAATTAATTTTAGGCAATAAGTTTGAAAAGCAAACCTAGAATAGAAGTTTGATGCTCAAAAAGAACAGATAGAAAGACCAGAACTAATCCTGAAAAGTATAAGTTTTAGAGTGGACAAGAGTGGGAAGAGTATTTCAAGAAGCAGTAATGATCTTAGATAAGGGATTAAAGGGCCAAGCTTGTCAACACAAGTGAATAGGAACAGAGAAGCCATAGAAGAGACAACCACAAGCTAAAGTGAGGAGAATCATCTTTTTAAATTTTTAAAATTTCAGAAATTATCTAAACAGGCTTCAGTGCCATCCCTCCACTATACAGAAAGCATATGTAGATATTTTAATATATTCTGTTCAATTCTGGTCTATTTCCATGAAGTTTTGACGATTCCTACATTACTCACTTGTCTCCAATAATACAGTGAATAGATTCTACATGGTCCCTGCTTTACAAATTTTTTACTTCTCTGTATTTTTTTTTTTTTTTGTACAAGGGATTGAACACATAACCTCACATTTGCCAGGCAGGTGCTTATGCCACTGAGCTAAATCCCCAGATCCCTCTGTATTTCTTTTAAATGAGTTCACTGTTGCTAAGTATACAACAAGGTAAAAAGAGATTACTTTTTATTACCATTATGATATGCCATTAATCATTATGATATTCTGTTGAATTTAAATTCTGTACAAGTCTTTTTCTATATCTGAGGAAATTCACATGACATGTTCTCACACTGAGAGAAGTGAACAAAAGTGCTTATTCTGTAGTGGGCTCTACATTAATTTCTGAGAAAAGCTGATAACCTTTATTTGCTTCACTATTTGTAAGACAGCTATCTCTAGTAGGCAACATTTTGCATCACAAGCTAATTGGATTTCCTTTAATCCAAAATTCAACTAATTACCACCTTCAAATGAAATCTAGTCCAACAGCCAGGCGTGGTGGCTCACGCCTGTAATCCCAGCACTTGGGAGACTGAGGCAGGAGAATCGTTGTGAGTTCGAGGCCAGCCTGGGCTACAAAGTGAGCTCAAGGCCAGCCTGAACTGCATAGCGAGACCCTGTCTCAAAAAAAAAAAAAAAAAAGAAGAAAAAAAGAAAAGAAAAGAAAAGAAAAGAAAAGAAAAGAAAAGAAAAGAAATCTAGCCCAACACCTGCTCTGTAAATGAGATTTGATTAGTAAATAGCTAATAGAGCTAATCCCTGCTTAGTGCCCAGCTGCCTGAGTTCCTGGAGTGGCTGCTCCCAACTGCATAAGCTCTGAGGACAACCACAGTCCATTCCCACATCCTGTTGCCACATCACTATTCTGCTAAGACACGATGCACCCATCCTGCCTGCCAGGTCACAGTGAGCCTGAAAGTTTTCACAACAGAACATTAGCTACTGCTGTGGCCACATAGCCATTTCTACTCAGCTATCCTTGCTTCCCTGATTCCTCACTCCCACAACCCACCTTACCTTGTCCATAAAAACCCACCTCAATAAACTTAAGTCAGACTCTCCTTTGCCGTTACTCCCAAAGGTCCTTCCCAGAACACTAAATTCAGTGTGGCTGTGTTCTTTTACTGATCCCTAACTATTTTACCTCACAACAGCTATACACATTCTCTTGATAATGTCTATGGCTGCTTTAATGAGTTGGTTAGTTATAGCACAGACCACATGGCACACAAAACCCAAAATATTTAGCGTCTGGCTCAGCGAGGTTTAGATGATCTTTGCAGTAGCTTCCTGTACCACCACACTCAACTGGAGCACTATTCTTAGATAACCATGTAATGTTTATCTGATGTTTTTCTTCTGTCTGTACATACAGAGCATAAAAATGTTTAAAGAACATACTTAAAATGTATATTTTGATGGATTCCCTGTCCTATTCTTTGATTTAGAAACAATGGGGTTGTCTCCATAAAACAGATATCAAAACAGTTTTTTTAATAAATATGCATTTCTGGTTAAATGGTCATGTGTTCTATAGTTTGATCATCAAACATAAATTACATTCATGTGATACCTTACATTTTTAAGTAATATGAAGAATACTGACTTACCACATGTCTGTTAATATTCCAGATGTGAATGCCAAGTCACACCAAGAATAATTTAAAATAGCTTATAATCTCAGGTAAATTAGAACAATTATTTTAAAAGCTGGAGTCATAGCTCAGTAGTAGTGTGTATGTTTAGCAAGCACAAGGCTCTGGGTTCAATCTATGGCACAAAAAAATAGAAGAGAGGGAAGGAGGAAAAATATGTTCATATTCTATAGTCTTGTTCTACTTTATTTTGTTTGATGTTATTATGTGAGAAGATATGGAAAGCTATTTTGAAGAAAACAAGAAACATTATGGTAGCCACAGTTGATTTCCTGTTGTCTTGTTCCAAAGTCTTGTATTGCTAGCATTGTGCTGTCCTGATTTGCTTTATTCTGTCATGTTTTGTTATCATTAAAATAAAGAAAATGTTCATAATCTAGGAAGCCTTCCCTTGGGAGACACAGGAAAAAATACAGTACCAGGAACTTTGGGTGCTGGGAGTACAGGCGGCCTACTGGCTGCCCTGGTAAGCAGCTGGGGGCCTAGCAAGCCACCAGTGCACCGGGGTGGGAACTATCAGCGATTCCTGAGCTCTGCATCATGTTGGAACTTTGGGCGCTGGAAGAACAGGCAGCCTACTCACTGCCCTGGTGAGCAGCTGGTGGGCCTGGCAAGCCACTGGCACAACAGGGCGAGAACTGTCAGCGATTCCTGAGCTCTGCATCATGTTGGAACTTTGGGCGCTGTGAGAACAAGTGACCTACTCACTGCCTTGGTGAGCAGCTGGCAGCATGGCAAGCCACCGGCACACTGGGGCTGGAGCTATCAGCGATTCCTGAGCTCTGCATCATGTTGGAACTTTGGGCACTGGGAGAACAGGTGGCCTACTCACCACCCTGGTGAGCAACTGGCAGCCTGGCAAGCTGCCAGCACACCGGGGCAGGAACTATCAGTGATTCCTGAACTCTGCATCATGTTGGAACTTTGGGCAAACAGGCGGTCTACTCGCCACCCTGGTAAGCAGCTGGGGGCCTGCCGGTGTGCGGGCTAAGAATCAGACATTGATCCATTCCTCCCCCCCCCACCCCGTTAGCAAGTTGGCACTGGTAGTCTGAGTATCTTTTTGGAGGATGAATGTATACAGTGTGGCAAGTAGGGGGGATTTCCTTCTACCATCTCTTTGAAGGCAAATATTTTTATCACTGTTTTGCTCAGTTTTGATTAATGGTACTGCTTTATTCACTATTCTGTTTTTAAAAGTTCGATATTTCCTTCCATTTCCCTCTACCTGATTGAAAGAACAGCTAATGTGAACAAAATGGGCTGTACTATTGAGCCCATTGCTCATTTCCTGGTGACCTGCTCTGAGGTTCTGTGGTAGTTTTACTGCACCACGGTCTCATGGGTTTGTTCTGTCTTGTTCTGCTGTATTTTGCTACCTTCAAAAAAAAAAGTAGATAAGAAAGTAACAAAATACCTCCAAAAATCTCCCAACTCCATCAAAGCTGATCCATGGATCATGGATGAGGAGAAACTCAAAAATAAGACAACAGAATTATATAAGATGATTACAAGTTCAGTAGTGTAGCTGGATACAAAGTCAATGCTCAAAAATCAAGAGCATTCCTGTACACAAAGAAAAACTCACTGAGAGAGAAATTATGGAAATATCGCCCTTTACAATAACATCTTAAAAAATGAAATACTTAGGAATCAACCTAACCAAAAATGTAAAAGAACTATATGCTGAAAATTATACTACACAGAAAAAAGAGATTGAAGAGGATATTAGAAAATGGAAGGACATTCCTTGCTCTTGGTTAGGAAAAACCAACATTGTGAAAATGGCCATACTCCCAAAACTGTTATACAGATTTAATGGAATCCCAATCAAAATACCATTGACATACCTCGCAGATCTAGAGAAAACACTCCTAAAATTCATTTGGAAACAGAAGAAACCTAGAATAGCAAAGGCAATTCTAGGCAACCAAAGCAAGGCAGGAAGCATCTCAATTCCTGACTTGAAACAGTACTATAAAGCCACAGTGATAAAATCAGCATGGTACTGGCAAAGAAATAGACCTGCGCATCAATGGAACAGATTAGAAGATGCAAACACTACTACAAAGACACTCAACCACCTTATATTTGACAAAGGGGCTAAACATGTTCGCTGGAAAAAAGATTATTCTCTTGGAAAAAGAAATAGATGAATCCCTGATAACTCATAAACATTTTGCTCAGATGAGGTATATGTCACTTTTATTTGCATTCTACTTGATAAAGCCATTCATGTGTGTGAATAGTAACAACACTGTTATACTTTTATTATAATAATCCTTATCTTTTAGAAGCATATACTGAAATATTTCTCGTTTTTTCTTCAAAATGATAATAGGAGAAGTATGGTAGTGGGATATAGATGGTAACAGAGAAGGAACATGTATAGGACAAAATTGTAAATGAGTTCCTGATATACTAAATGAGTTAGTATTGTGGACACATTTGACTGCTATAGTACTACAAGTATATTAGGAACATTTTACTATTTTGTCTAATTTTGTTTCTCCTAAAACTCTACATCTCAGACACAAGAATTAAGAATAACAATGACAGTTACAAATTTAAAAAGTGAACAGTAATTAAAATGTTACATGTCTGAATACCTGAGTTGTTTAAAATGAAGTTTAGGATTATATTTTATAAAATTAAATTAAATGTATTGAAAATCAAGATACGTTTTAAACAAGATCACAAGAAGGTGGGGTGAGATGTAGCTAAGATCCTCCACCAACTGTCTCCCCACAAAGGCATGGATGTGAACAGCTAGTCACCTGCCAGCTTGCTTTAGAGAGGCTAAGGAAGCCAGTTGAGAAACGATAATCCCTGTTAGGGGTATAATTTTAAAATGATGCATTGAAGAAGGTAGGAAGGAACAGATGCTTACATCACCCCACCTTCAACTCTAAGTAGAGAAGCTTAAAGAAAAACACCTTCCCACCTTGAGGAAGGAGAGAAAATTAAGTCCACTTTGTAGACTTTAAACCTACTACCAGGCTCACTAGTGAAATCCAAAACTAAGCAGAGTCTCATGGCCCTGTCCAAAGGTCAGTACCCATAAACTGAATCTCTGGAACCTCTTACCCAGATGACAAAGGAGTGGCCTCCACCACCTCCCTTGACCCCAAGAAGCACAGCATAAAGAAAATCTCCACCTACCAGGTAGCATGCAGGAACATCAGCACAGGAACAGATGACACAGAGGACAGAGACACAAAGTGGCCTCATAAAGAAGGAAACTACACTTACAGCATCTACCATTCCATCTCTCAAGAGTAACCCTGAACCAAGAGGGATTTCATTTGGAGAGAATGGTAAGTAAGAAGCCCCAGCAGTACCCACTCAATCCACAAACATCTGAAGCACTGATTGCTAGAGAATTCTGTGGCCTTTGCACGTCTTAAGCCCAGTTTGGGTTTCTACTAGATTCCTGCATTTCTGTATTGCCAGGGAAAGGGCCAAGCCCATGTCGTGCTTTCCTCACCTAAGCTCTTGTTACACAGCAAACCCCTCTCTGTACTATGAAGAAGCCAGATAGCTGCTTCTGGAAACTCTAACCCCCTCCACTGCTACAAACCATCCAAGAGGCCTTACCTGTCTTCCACAGCCCTAGAAAGAAACTACACAATTCCCCCTGAGCAGCTTGATCTGCAAAAATCTCTAGAAAGAAGCCAAGCAGCCCTACCAATGCTTTGCTGCTCCAGATGCAGCTAATGACACCACTCATGCAAACTTGACCCTAGGAAGCAACTGGAAAACCATCCTGGTGGTTCAGCCTGCCAAGTCTGTTGGGAAGCAGCCATGTGGCCCCATTCACCCATCCTTAGTCCTTAAACATAACTGAGCAGCCTTTCCTGATCAACTTGGCCCAGTGAAGCCCAGGGAAGCAGGCAAACCACCACTTGTCCACAAAGTTAGCAAGTAGCCAAGCAGCTTTCTCTGAGTGGCACAACCAGGTATCACCACTAGGAAGTAATCTGACTGCTTCAGCAACCTTTGTGTGGAAGCAAGAAGCAGATGAGTAGCCTAATTTCAGGTCCTCAACCCATTAAGGTTCTGAGCTACGTACTTCACCTTGGTTACCCACTATCAGCCTCAGAAAGGAGATGAGTAAACCTCCCTGAGGAGGTCCGTCTCTGGAAGACCCATGAAACTACCTGTGTAGGCCACAGAGACTGAGAGTTGTCCCAGCTGGAAATACTGGTTTAACACAACCCACATGCAGCCTTCAGACACTGACAGAAGCCCAACTCTACTGTACTCATCTAGGCCCAGTAGGATGGCCCACCTTCCAGCAACTCTCAGAAACTGACACCCAATGCCACAGTCAGGCGTACCATGCCTGGAAGTGCAGAGAAGCTTCTTCACCTAAAGGAACTGCATACTAGCTGGAGGTGCCCTGTCAGACACCTGCAGCTGAGGCTACTGAGACACAGGGATGCAAACAGCAACTATAGCTACAGGCCAATGTTTATGTCCACATGAGCTCACAAAGAAAGAATCTTACTTTGTAGAGAAGTTATTTGCCTTGAATTTGGTCTGTACTCAATAAATACTGTGGATATAAAAACAGAAAGAAAAGAAAGGAACTAATCCTGATAGCATAGGATAAAGATGTAGTGATTATGTCATACAATATTGACTATCTAATGAAATCATTATTTCTTTATGTGAAAAAGTAGAGAAATCCAAATTGCATATTAAAATCTTAACATAAAATAAAATTATTTACTATATCTAGAGGTCAGGTAATGAACAAATTTTAATTTGGAAGGTGTTCTCCAGTAGAAAACTTCATATTTTCAGTATTTAGTCTTTTCAGTCCACATGTTCTGTGAGTTATTAAACACACCAGAGGAATGCTTATCAGTTTTGCAAACAGCAGTGTGAAGGGCAAGACAACAACTCTATGGACATTGGAATCACATTTGAAAAACTAAAGGCAGAGGCCAACATTTGCCATTTCACAATGTTCTTTTCTTTATTAATTAGGCTTATTGGTACATTTCAGTTATACATAATGATTACATTCACTCTAGGGAATTTGAACCTGTACATGACATAACTTTATTCTTTTTTATTCCCATTCTCTTACCCACCCTTCAATCCTTCTTCCCCTCTTTATTTACAAAAGCTTTGTTTCCATATTTTCCTTTTCTCATTTTTTTCTTTTCCTTTTCTTCCTTTCCCTCTTCCCTTTCCCAAATTCTTCCTGCCATTTGAAAATTTTCTTCCCATTTCACAATATCTTTATAAATTCTGGTTCTTATTTACACTTTTGGTTTCTCACACCAGAGAAACTATATGGTATTTAAACATGTGAGTTCAGTTTATTTCACTTAATGGTATGCCCTCAAGGTACATTCATTTAGCTAGAAATGTTTCAAATTTATCTTCTTTATCATTGTAAAAAAATCTTTATCCATTTACCAGCTGATGGGCATTTGGGCTGTTTCCAAGACTTAGCTATTATAAACAGTGTGACTATAAATATGGGTGTGCATAAATAGCAATGGTGTGATGGTTTTAATTCTTCCAGAAGATACCAAGAAGGAAAATATCTGGGTTGAATGTAACCTCTAGTCCTTTTTTGAGAAATTTCCATCCTGATTTCCACAATGGTTGCACCAGTCTACACTCACAGCAACAGTGGAAAAGGATTTCTTTTTCTCCACTGCCCAGCCAGCATTTGTTATTGGTTGATTTCTTTTTTTTTAATTTTATTTGAAGGGGGGAGCAAAACAGAAAAAAAAGGTAGGAACAATACACACTTTCAAAAAAAATAAACAGTAAGAAATCACTGTTTGATACATTACATATTGTCTTCTTGAATATAGTTGTTCAAGTTACAAAATTAAAGCATACAAAGTGGACATTCAAACAGTGAGGCTGCAAATAGTTCGGTTCACCGATCCAACAAAAACTTAGTAACATAGTTATCAATCCTACCACTGAAGGTTACATACAGTTATCTCTTTTAGAGTACTTTCTTTTCCTCCTCTTGCTTTTTTTAAAAATTTTTTTATTTAAAGAAAAAATTTTGAAACAGAAAGAGGGTAGAAACAATACAAAATCTCAAAAACAAAACAAAACAGAAAAAAAACAAAAATAGTAACCAGTAAAAAATCACTAGTTGATAATTACATACTTTCCTCTTAGATGCAGTTGTTCAAGTTACAAAAGTAAAGTCCACAAAGTGGACACCCAAACAGTGAGATTGCAGTCAGTTTTGCTCATCCATCCAACTAAAACTTTAGCAACATGGTTATTAGTTCCACACACTCAAACATACATGCAGTTATATCCTTTAGAATATTCTCTTTTCCTTTTTTTTCCTTTACAATAACCATAATCCATTCTTGTAAACTACTTAGAAGTTCTACACATGTATAAGTCTCTACACATATACCTAGCCTTTCTGTACTAGAGGGAGAAATAAAACAAGTCAGCAATACAAATTCCTATAGAAACACAAAATGAAAAGAACATACAAAAACACAACATTAGGTGATCTACAGTAGTCACTATGATGTCTCTAGTTATTTTCAATAAAATTGTCTATATCTTCAAATATAATATAAACTTAGCATTGCTTTACACTGTTAATAAAAATCTAAACATTGGAGACATTATAGGACTTCAAAGGCAGTTAACAATCAAACCAGAATGGGTATCCTATTGAATCCTGTCATCTTCAGAGTAGTTGCCCCTACTCTCAGACTCGACACTCTCAAGCATACCAGATTCAAATAAAATCAGTCAAGATAAAATAGTGATATAATCTTCTCTGTCTTATCTTTGCCATGCTATTTTTCTGTTGTTATTTGTTTAGTTTTCTCCTTGATTCCACTGTCTGCCCCTTTCTTTGAGGCCTTTTTGCCATTATTCCTGGAACCCTGGTGGGTTTTTTTTCTCTCTCTCTAGAATGTCCTTCAGTATTTTTTGCAGGATTGGATTGGTGGTCACAAACTCCCCCAGTTCCTCTTTGTTGTGGAAATGTCTTGTCTCTCCATTAATCCTGAGAGACAGTTTTGCAGGGTACATCATTCTGGGTTGGAGGTTATTTTCTTTCAGGGCTTGGAATATTTCACTCCAAGCTCTTCTTGATTTGATGGTTTGCACTGAGAAGTCTGCTGTGATTTTGATGAGGTTTCCTTTTTAGGTAATTTGTTTCTTTTCTCTGACTGATTTTAATATTCTGTTCTTGTGATGGATTTCTGGGATCCTGATTATTATATGTCTGGGTGTAGATCTGTTTGGGTTGTAGCTGGCTGGAGTTCTATATGCCTCATTTATCTGAACTTCACTTTTGTTACCTATGTTTGGGAAGTTTTCCTTAATTATTTCTGTGAATAGACTTTTTATTTCATTTGTATTTGTTGCTGCATCTTCATTCACATATTTTCTTCTTAAGTTATAAATCCTCTTGTCATCTTTTAGCCTTTGTATCATTGCTTCCTGGTTCCTTGTTATTTTTAAGAGATCCCTCCTTTCACTATCATACTTTGAAAATCTCTCTTCAAGTTTTGAAAGTTTGTCTTTAGTTTCTGTTAAAAGGTTTTGCCAGGTTTCAATGAAGTTTTTAATTTCCTGATATTCTCTTTGGATCTGTTTCATGTATTCTAGATTTTGTTTATATTCTTCATCAAAGGTTTCTCTCCTTTCTCTGGGTTCCTCTATTCTTTCATTTGTGCCTACTTGAGGATTACCCAGGACTACTTTTATTAATCTTTTTATATCTTGCTTCACCTGAGTTAGAATTTCAGATTTAAATTTGTCGATGAGGTCATGGATGTATTTCTTTATTTCAGATGAGGCTGTCTCTGACATTACAGGTTTGCTGCTCTCAACCTCCTCTGCATTTATCTCTGTTGGACTCACTTTCCCTGATTACACAGTTGGGGACCTTTTGCTCTTTCTCTGTCTTGTCATGTTTTTGGCCCCCTGCAGATGGGTGGGTGATGGAGGTCTCCGGGCCTTTCATATTGCTTACAGTTTTTCTGCGGCACACTTGCTGGGGAAGTACTGTGCCCCAGTCAGCTGCAGATCTGTGAGTTGCATGCTGAGAGCTAGCTCCTCCCCCTATGCCAGTCAACCAGCTTATGCTTCAACAAGTTTGTGTGTTCCCTGGGGATGCCTCTGGCCCAGAAAAGCCTCGTCCCTGGCTATTGGGTTTCAACTAGGGGCATGGTCCTGCCCGAGCAGATCCCACCAATCTGCTTTGGACTAAGAGTCATCAGCAGATGCTGCCTCAGGTTTTGATTCAAGCCGGCCCTGCCCAACTCCAAAATGTTGCCCAGCTAGTCCTCCACATTTAGGGAATCCAGTTTCCATCACTCACCAAAGTTCATGCAGCTCGACTGGCTGTTTCCACTCCCTGTCTGTGCACCTCCTCCAGCTGAGGGTCTGGAGCTTACCAACCCCCACTTTCAGCAGGGCCGTGAGCTCAGCTTGATCATGAGTCACCTGACTTTAAGACATGCCAGTACAGCCATCGGGGCTTGCCCAGTTTGAGCCCTCTGTCCATGCTTCTTTTTCTTCTTTCTTTTTTTTTTTTTTTCTTTTTTCTCAGTTTCTTCCTGGGTTATGAGAATTCCTCTCCTTTTGTCTGGCTTTCTCCATGTTGCCAGATTCCAGTGTCTGCGTTGTTTTTATCTTTTTTTTTTTTTTCCTCAGAGAGGCTCTGTTTTCATGCTGCCACTCAGTCAGCCAACTTGAAATCTTCCTGTTGATTTCTTGTTGATAGCCATTCTTTCTGGAGTGAGATGGAATTGCAACTTTGTTTTAATTTGCATTTTTCAAATGACCAATGATGTTGAACATTTTTCCATGCATTTACTTGCTGTTACTTAATTCTTCACCTGAGAAGTGTATATTCATTTCAGATGCCCATTTTTTGACTGAGTCTTTCAGTTGTGGGACTCTGATTTTTTTTAGTTATTAATATATTCTAGATAGTAGTCCCTTGTCTAAGAAACAGCTGGCAAATTTCGTTCTTACCCTGTCAGTTGTCTCCTCATTCTGTTGGTGATTTCACTTGCTATGCAAAAGCTTTTTAATAAGATGCTATCCCAGTTGATTATTTGCAATATTTCCTGCATGATCAGTGTTTTCTTCATAAAGTCTTTGATAAAAATCATCTATGAAAAGCCAACAACTGACATCATACTAAATGGACAAAACTGAAAGCTTTCAAATCAGGAACAAGACAAGAATATCCACTGTCAACACTCTTATTTCATGTAGTTCTAGAGACATTAGCCAGAGCAATTAGACAAGACAAAGAAATAGAAGGACTAAGGACAGGAAAAAAAGAAGTTAAATTATCATTATTTGCAGATGATATGATATTCTACACAGAAGATCCCAAAATATCCACTGAAAGATTTTTAGATTCAATAAACAAGTTCAGTACCATAGTTGGATACAAAGTCAATGCTTGAAAGTTAATAGTCTTCCTATACACAAATAATAAACTTACTGAGAGACAAATTAGGTTAAAAAACACTTTTTGCAATAGCATTTTAAAAAATAAAATACAGAGTGAAGTCAAGATGGCCAATCAGTGAGCAACAAAATACAAAGCCTCCTGGGAGAAACAACTCATATGCCAGAAAAAAAAAACCCTGGAGAAACCCAGACAGAGGGAGATGGATTCTATTGACACAGGAAGAAATTAAACATAAAAAAAGCTCATCAAATACATTGGGACTACAACTGAAACAGCTAAAAATTACAGGACACACTGTTTTTGCAATGAACTGACAAGTTTGCAACAGCCTGAATTTGCACCAGCTTGAAACCACCGGCAGGCAGAGCAACCCAAACTCATTCCCACCACCACTCACAGGAAACACAGCAGCGCTGAAGTCAGGGGTTGGTGAGCCCAATGGAGAGCAGAGCCAGTGAAGGAACCTCCATTAATCCATGGTCAGTGTTGGGAAAGAGACCCCCCCATGGGAAGGGCATGACCAAATGGGTGACATGTTGGAACCAGGCAGGAGGAACCTGAACTGGGAGCAACAGTGACTTCAGTTCGTTCTTCCCTTCCCAGAGCAGATTCATGGGATTTGCTTGGACTGGGCCATGCCTCTGGCCAGGACCTAATGAGCCATCCCAAATCAATACCCTGCACCTAGAAAGCACTAACCAGGTGAAGGCACTTGAAGTTTGGCTGGCCAGGTGAGGAGGGGCAGGCATAGGCAGCTGCTGCTTGCACCTCAGTGACCAGAGCAGGCAGGAGAGGGTGGAGGTCCCTCACCAGTGTGCTTTGGAGGAAACGTGGTCAACAGGGAAGGGGGCTTGAATCTGCACTGGAACCTGTGTGGAGGAAGCCAGGGCCATGACAGGAGACAGAGGCAAGAGGAGGCACCCAGCCCAGAATCCTGAGACCCCTGATCCAAGAGAGGGAAAAACAAGGGAGACTGAGGGTGGCAAACATGCAACAGCAGACATGGCTTCAATGGACATTAAGAGATATCTTCAGGATCTTGTAGATGAGCTCAAATCTGAAATATTAAATCAGGTAAAGCAGGGTATGAGTAGAGTAATAAAAGAAATGCTCTTAGGAAGCATCTCTCAGGATGATACAGATGGAAGAAGGGAGGAACACAAAAAAAGGAGAGAAACATTTGATAAAGAATATAAAGAAAATATAGAATACATGAAGCAGATTCAAAGAGACTACCAGGAAATTAAAAACTCCATTGAAAGCAAAACTCCTTAAAACAAATTAAGGATAGACTATCAAAACTTGAAGACAAGCTTGCAATGTGTGATCATGAAAGGAAAGATCTCTTAAAAATAACAAGGAAACAAGCAGTAACAATACAAAGGCTAGAAGATGACAAGAGAATCTACAGCTTAAGAATAAGAAACATGAACAAAGAAGCAGAAATAAAAACAGGTGAATTACAAAGGCTATTCATGGAAATAATTAAGGAAAACTTCCCAAGCATGGGAAAAGAAAATGACATTCGGTTGTGTGAGGCATAGAGAACTCCAGCCACCTACAACCAAAACAGATCTACACCCAGACATATAATAATCAAGATACCAGAAATTCAATATAAAAACAGAATATTAAAAGCCATCAGAGAAAAGAAACAGATTACCTATAAAGGTAAGCCCATCAGAATCATGGGTGACTTCTCAACACAGACCATCAGATCAAGGAGAGCTTGGAATGCAGTCTTCCAAGCCCTGAAAGAAAATAACCTCAGCCCAGATTGATGTACCCTGCAAAACTGTCACTAGAAATTAATGGAGAAACAAGATGCCTCCATGACAAAGAGGAACTGGGCGAGTTTGTGACCACCAACCCAACCCTACAGAGAATACTGAAGGACATTCTAGAGAGAGAGAAAAAAATACCAGGATTTTAGGAACAGTGGCAGAAAGGCCTCAATGAGTGGGGCAGGCAGTAGAATGAAGGAGAAAAATAGACAAACAAAGGCAGAAAAATAGTATAGCAGAAATGAGGCAGAGAAGGATAACTAGAAACTCTAACATAGATGGCTTTGATACACTATATTGTTAATAGTGCACCAGGATTTAAAACACACATTACTCACACCACACTACTCTGCTTAGATGTATTATATTCTGTTTCAGTCATTCTACCTGTACTAGGTTTAAGGGCACAGACAGTAATCCTAAAAATAACAGGATATAATATGGTAATCATCCTTAATTTCCTATTAACTCAATCTAAAGCTCTGTAAAACCTACACTGTTTTACCATGACTGATCGTAATCAAATCTGTTTTGTTAGATTGGTATTTTGTATTGATAGATTTTATTCAAAGCTGTTATGATCAATAGTATCAAGTCTGAAGAGTATAGGCAACAGCACTTAAGATGGCAAGATTTACTAGAATATCCACTGTGGTTTGATTATTACCTGCCTTTGAGGTTTTATACTGTTTATAAAATAAACAGTATAAAATTATTTTACTGTTTATAAAATAAAATAATGTTTTATTTTTACTAATATTGTTTTTTTAGTACAATATTTATTTATTTAAAGAGAAAAAACAAAAATGATAGAAACATTACAGAATTTCAAGAAAAGAAGATAAACAGTAAGAAATCACTACTTGATAAATTACCTATTGTTCTTTTAGAAATAGTTTTTCAAGTTACACAATTAAAGCACACCAAGTGGGTACTCAAGCAGTGAGAGTGCAAACAGATCTGTTCAACACTCCAAGAAGAACCTAGAAATATGGTTATCAATCCCACACATCTAAACATACATGCCGCTATATCTTTCATAGGGCTTCCTTGTTCCTCTTTTTTTACAATAGTAGTTATACATTTTTAAAATTCTATTTAAAGAGAAGAAAAAAAGCAAAACAGAAAACTAATATTGTTATGTACTGCTATATTCAATTATACTGCTATATTCAATTTTGCCTGATGATATAGACAATTCTATTGAAGATAATAAGAAACAACACAGTAATCATTGTAGATCACCTTGTACTGTGGTTTTATATGACTTTTTGGTTTCATGTTTATAGGAATTTGGGTTTTGGGGGGAGTTGTTTTGTTCTGTCTTGCTAAGTTTTGTTTTTCCCTCTAATACAGAAAGGATAGAAATACATGTAGAGATTCATGCATGCATAGCTGTTTACACTCTCACTGTTTGAATATCTACTTTGTATGCTTCAATTTTATAACTTTAACAACTATTTCTAAGAGGACAGTATGTAATTTATCAACTAGTGATTTCTTATTGTTTATCTTTTTTTTGAAATTCTGTATTATCTCTACCTTTTACATGCTTTTGTTTCTCTTTAAATGTATTAAAATTATTTTTTAAAAATTTAAAAAATAAAGAAAAAAGAGAGAGAGAAACCTGCCAAAAGTTAAAAATAAATAAGTAAATAAATATAAAATATAGGAATCAATTAAATGAAGGAAGTAAAAGGCCTCTACTTGAAAACTATAGTACTCTGAAAAAGGGCATTGAAGAGGGTATCAGAAAATAGAAAGATATGCTTTGTTCTTTGGTAGGAACAACCAATATAGTGAAAATGGACATACTTTCAAAATTGTTACACAGATTTTATGCAATCCCAATCAAAACTCCAACAGTGGATAGGTAAAGAATTCCTGAACAAGAACCAAACTGCATGGGAAATACTTCCCAGAATCAATAACTGGGATCGCATCTTATTAAAGAGTTTCTGCATGTCCAAAAAAATCTCCACCAGAGTGAAAAGAAAACCTACAAAACGGGAAAAATCTTACTGAACTGTCCCTCAGACAAAGGACTTCTGTCTAGAACCTATAAAGAATTATATAGGTTATAAAGAAATCAGACCTCCGAAATTCAAAGACCCAATCCAAAAATGGGCATCTGAGATGAACACACAGTTCTCAGATGAAGAAATACGAATGGCAAATAAATACATGAAAAAATGTTCATCGTCATTGGTCATTAGAGAAATGCAAATTAAAACCATACTGAGATTCCATCTCACTCCAGAAAGAATGGCCAGGATCAACAAAACTACCAACAACAAATGCTGGAGAGGCTGTGGGGGAAAAGGAAATCTTCTGCACTGTTGGTGGGAGTGTAGACTGGTGCAACCACTGTGAAGGTCAGTCTGAAGATTCCTCAAAATGCTGGGGTTGGAGGTCCCATTTGACCCAGCTATTCCACTCTTAGGCATATTCCCAGAAGATCTGAAAACATCTTACCACAGTGATATATGTGCACCCATGTTTATACCAGCACAATTTGTAATAGCCAGATCTTGGAAACAACCTAAGTGCCCATCAACTGAGGAATGGATAAAAAAATTATGGTACTTTTATACAATGGAGTACTACTTAGCTATAAAGAATGATCACATTGAGATATTTATAAATAAATGGATGCATCTTGAATCTATACTCATAAGTGAAAAATCAAACTCACATGTGTAAATACCAGATAGTCTCCCTAGTGTAAGAAATGGTAAGAGTACAGAAGATTTTATGCAAATCATGGTTCACCATTATACTGCTTTGATGTCTTATGTTTTCATACATTGTTTGGAATGGTTTTATTCTGTTTTGTTTGATCTTAATATATGTGATCATATGAATAGTCACTTTGAAGAAAAGACAATATGGCAGCCATTGTTGATTTAATATCATCTTGCTCTGAAGACCTACCATGCTCTTGTTTTTTTATTACCATTGGTTCTATCACATTGTGTCTTATTGGATTTTAATATGTATGATAATAAAAATGAAATTTTTATGGAAAATGAGATAATATAGCAGTCATTATTTATCTTCGGTTATTTGGTTCAGAATGCCTTGCAATACTTCGATTCTCTTGAGTTGTTTTATTCTATTTTGTTATCTTTGACATTATTGTGTATAAAGCTAAGCTCAACTATTTTAAAGAAAGAGAAATTATGATAGCTTCTGTTAATATCCAATTGTCTTGTTGTGAAGTGCTATGTTGCTTACATTGTTCTGTTCTTATCTGCTTAGATCTGTCCTCTTTTGTTTTATTCTCTTTAAAACAAAAAAACCTCCAACAGCATATCTCACAGAATTAGAGAAAACAAACCTAAAATTCACTTAGAACCAGAAGAGACTTAGAATCGCAAAGGCAACCCTGGGCAACAAAGGCAAAACAGGGGGCATCACAATTCCTGACTTGAAGTTATAATGCAGAGCTACTGTGATTAAAACACACATGCACACATATATGCACACGCATAAGCATATGCACATGCACACACATACACACAAACACAAACAACATGGTACTGGCAAAAAAAACCAGACCTGAGGATCAGTTAAACAGATTAGAAGATTCAGCAGCAACTTCAGACACTCATTCACCTTATCTTTGACAAAGGGGCCAAGCACATTCACTGGATTCACTGGAAGAACGATAGCATCTTTAATAAATGGTGCTGGAAAAACTGGCTTTCCACATGCTGAAATTAGAACTAGACCCATATCCTTTACCATGCACTAAACTAAAATCAAAATGAATCAAAAGTCTCAATATTAAAGCAGAAACAATGTGTTGGAAGAGACTAGGTAAAACTCTTGAAGACATCGGTTTAGGCAAAGACTTCAGAAAAGCAATGTTCTTCTATACATTGACTTGATTTTAATTATTAATAAATGTTCTTTAAGCATGCTCTAGGAACATTCTCACACCTTTCTATGCACCAATACACAAATGTGCTAAATACATTAGATATATAATACCAATACTCGCATATAACATATTTTTATACATGTCATACAGATATATACTAGCATGAATAAAAGAGCAGGAGAGTAGGTGGGGGCTACTGTTTGGGATGTGGAGAACAGGAAGGCCTTTGAGGAAGAACAATGGAACAGAGAAATGGATGAAAAAAGACAACCATATGTACTTTCCAGATCACCAGAAAGAGAGACCAAGGATCAGAGAGGCCCAGAAACAAAAGCAAGGTAAGTGTGCTCTAGGAACAAGAAACAGGCAGCTATGACTGCAGGAGAGGGTGTAGGATGGAGGATAAGTAGAAACATGAAGTTCTTCCAGGGAGGGCAGTAGAAAAGTTCTGCAGGATCTTTTGAACGTTGGCAAATATTTTGGATTCTATTTGCAGGATAAAGAGGAAAGGCTGGAAGGATTTCCCAGAGCATGACATGATTAGACTTTCATTTTAAAGGACTTATTTTGCCTCTTATAAGGCACTAACACAGAGGGGTGGTAGTGGCTTACAGTACAGTGATGCTGGCTGAGATATACAAAAGAGTAGATTAAGGATAGTTTTTTAATTGTAGGTAAGGTTTAGGGAGAAATTAGTAGAAAAAGAGAGATTTAGCCTGAATTCACAGGTTTGGGGATGAAAGGAGAATGTCGAGCAAAAAGTTGCCAGGAAAAGAGAATCAAAACTTTTAATTCTATTCACTCAGCATAGCGACTGTGATGCAGGCCTGCGAGGTATCACCAGACATAGAAAGGTATTGCAATGTGAGAAGCAGAGAATGCTGCCCTCTGTGACCCAGGGTGTCTATAGCTACATACAGACTCACACCAGTGCCACAACCTTCAGTTCTCACGCAGCTCGGATTGTGCCTCTTTCTGGTACCACATTCAAGTGTTTCTTGGTGACAGGACTAGGAAGCAGCACTGTACTTTCAGCTGCTGCCCTGCCCACCTGGAAATGCTAATTCCTCTAAGAATTCCCCAACTCCAGCCACACTCTGCTTCCCATGTGGGCAAGAGCCTGAGGAAACTAGAAATAAAAGAACTTTATCTCAACAAGATAAAAGCTATTGAGGACAAACCTACCACCAACATCATATTAAATGTGGAAAATAGGAAAGCTTTCCCCTTTAAAGTAAGCACAAGACAATGATGCCCTCCTTCAACGCTCCTGTCCAATATAGTCCTTGACACTGGCCACAATAATCAGGCAAGCAAAAGAAATGAAATGTGTATGTAGAGGGAAGGAAGAAATCAGATGATCATTATTCACCCTATACCATGATCTTCTACACAGAGGACCCAAAAAGTCTCACCAAAGGACTCCTAGAATTAATAAACAAATTTACTAGTGAACCAGGACATAAAACCACACAAAAATTAATAATGGCCCTGTACACCAATAATAAACTCACTGAGAAATTAGGAAAATAATACCATTCACAACAACATCAAGAAAAATTAAATACTTAGGAATTAACCTAATCAAGGGTGTGAAAGACCTCTAGAAAGAAAACTATAGTACTCTCAAAAGGAGAAAAAAGAGAACATGAAAGCTGTACCCTGTTCCTGTATAGTCAGAATGAATGTTACCAAAAGGCTACACATAACTCAGAAACTAATAATGTACATATTTAATGCAGTCTCATACACAATACCAATTATATACCTCACAAAACTATAGAATATAATCCTAAAATTCATAAGGAACAAGAAGATACCAAGAATAAAAAAAACTCCTGAGCAACAAGAGCCAAGCAAGAGGCTTCACAACCCCAGACTCATTATATTATAAAGCTACTGTGATAAAAACAGCATGACAGTCACACAAACACAGGTGAGTTCATGGAACAGATTAAAGAACTCAGAAACAACTGTAGGCCTATTCAGATACAGGGTCAAAAACATATGTTGGAGGAAAAATAGCCTCTTTAACAAATGGTGCTGGGAAAACAGGCTATCCATATAAGGAAGAATGAATCTAGACTCACATCTGTCACCATGTACTAAACTTGAAGTCCCAAAAGAAAAAGCATCCTTCTTCCCCACAGCAAAGTAGTACTGGGAAGTAGTAACATGTATAAACTTGAGCTAAAGTATGCAAGTTTAGATATTGTCTCTTTTATAATTTTTAGGATGGCTTCTATCTTTTCTATACTTCTCTATACCTCTTTCTTATTTTAATTTTCAATATAATAATGAATTAAAGCATTTGCTTTCTCATGTAAGGGAAACTATGTGCTATAGTATGGCTGGTCTCAAACTTGCAGTGATTCCCCTGACTATGCCTCCAAAGAGCTGGGATTACAGGTGTGCACCACCGCTCCCCCAGATAAACCATGTGATACTTAAGCTGGTGTGTCTGGCTTACTTCACTTAACATTATGGTCTCAAGTGCATCCATTTTCATACAAGTGACTCAATTTTATCCTTCTTCATGATAGAGTAGTACTCCATTGTATGTAAATACCATGTTTTCTTTATCCATTCATCTCTTTATGGACATATTGACTGCTTCCAGGATTCAGCTATTATGAATTGTGCCACTATAAACATGGATATGCTTTTATGACTGTAATATGGTATCTTTAACTTCTGAAAGAATATACCTACAAGGGGACTAGCTGGATTGAATGGAACTTCTACTTTTTTAGTTTTGTTTTGTTTTGTTTTGTTAACAAATAAGTTACATTAAGGTGAGAGATAGAATGGTATTTTCAGTGAGTTGGAAATTAGTTGGCTTGGCTTTTAGTCCCAAATTTACAATTTATTGTTTGCCTGACTTCAAATAAAATATGGATATCAATTTCATGTGTCAGAGAGAATCTAAAATTATTGGGGAAGTGATAAGTACATGTAGAAACAAGGTTTCTGAAGATACAAATTATGGTAGTGTAAATGAAGTATAAAGGTCAATTTACTTTTTTTAAAAGGCAGTTCTGAGTACCTACCATCTGCTGGAACTGATCTAATCATTTTTTGGTATCATGTTAATGCCATATAATCATTCTATGATATATGTACTATTATCAATTCATTTTTTACTTTTTACTTTTTTTAACATTTTAAAAAATTGTACTATTACACATATGAACATCATTTTCACATTGCTTGTGGAGAGTTGAAATTCCTGTCTAGTTAGGCAAGTCATTATGCATGGCATTGAAGACCATTCTTTCCTTCTCAAAATATAATCACACCCAGATATGCATTACATTCTTTTTCTAACTAATCTGCCCAGCAACAAAGTTTTCTTTGCAAGTAAAGCTTTCTCAGATCACCATTAAATTACTTAGCCCAGTCTATGGTTTTGTAATATTGAAGCTGTTTTTAATTGTTCCCAGTTCTACAATGTGCTGTCTCCTCAATTAGAAGGTCATTTTGTTGTTGTTGTTCATTGTGAATACAAGGTAGAGTGCAAAACCTTGGGCCCCAAATACTGGCATGGGTTGAATGAAGAAAGAGTCAATGACAGAGACTCTCTTGATTTATTTGCCAAGTTTCTGAGTATCTATATTGCAGAGGTAGAATAGTGCTCTTCAAGGGTCTCAGGTGGGGGATTCCAGCAAACCACTGTTTATAGAGATGAGCCTCAAAAATTTTATTCCTCTGTGTCTATAGAGAGAAGAGAAAAACAGGATGATTTGGGGTTTGCTAAGTAGTCAATACAATTCTAATATGGACAGCAGATTTTGCTAAAGGAAACCAAATTAGTTCTGATGAAGAATGGACACCATCAGATATCTACCCTAAAATATAGGGGAACTATAGGAGTCTTTCAGAGAGTTAGTGGTCTGCTCCCCACATGTGCATTTCTGTGTTATCTTGCAGTGTGGAGAATCCAACACCAGCTAATAAAAGATGCACACAACTTTCCATTTGGGAAGACTGGTTTGGGAAGCAAAGTGAAGGCAGAGGACAGGGACCACAAGTTGTTTACCTGTGCTGCATGGGGCACTGTATTCAGCAAAAGCTGCTTCACCTGAAAGACACAATGGGAACATTGAAAATAGGAGTTTTAATCGGTTTTATGGAGAGCCTTCAACATAGTCAGACTGCACCCTTTCCTGATCATTGCCTGCATGTTTGCTGAAGTCATCTCTTTGGGAAAGAAATGAGAAATTTCAAGGAATTTCCATTCTTGAAACCACTGGTATAATGCTCTCTTACTCTGGGGAAACATTAAAGCTGCTCACTTTACAGTGGTCAGGCTAAGTCCTAAGAGATCTCTTGATAGATAAGTAACCTTTCCCCTGTCTTTTTCTATATTTATGCTTTTGTTTTCATTACATGATAGTTCTTAGTCTGAAAAAAACTGGTATATTCCTCTCCACTAATCAGAATAATACCCATGTTTTGCCTCCAACTGAAATTTTGCTTTCTTTGTTTGGTCTTCAGAGACCACACAAGCTATGGTTCTTTCCCAACTCTAATTCCTCCTGCAATTCCTTGTACAAATTTTCATGCTCTTACTGATTGCTCATCACTATTACATTCTTAAGGAGATGTATCCTTTTATCCTTAAGCAGGTATCCTGGAATATTTCTCATAATTGATAGACTTACAGGGGGTTTGAAGTAGTTTTGTAGGTCACAGAGGCAGAAATAAGGCATCCATGATGGAACAGGTTGAAAGGAGGATGTACAGTGTTTACTGTACTCTAATTCCTTGATTAGGAATTTAGTTTATTTGGGGTCTTTAGTCCTCTCTTGCCCACCTGTCTCATAGTAGTCATAGACTTTCACCAAGGCAGGTTTCAGGTTTCTTACAGGAACATCTTGCAGAACAGTGAAAGAAAAGCTCAGTGGCTGACTGGTAACCTGAAAAAGGAAAGAGTAACGATCCAGAACCAGGGATTGATATTACTGCTGATCAGACTCTGGGAATACATCTTAACCCATTTTAGTTTGTGTTATTTTGCTTTGCCTTGTTTTCTGTAGTAATGGAATTGAACCCAGAGGCTTTGCTAGGAGCTGTAACACTAGCCCTTTTTGTTATTTGCTTTATGACAGCTTCTAAGTCACTAAACTGCCTGGACTGGGCTATAATTTCTGATCCTCTTGTCTCAGTCACCCACAACACTGGGGTTACGGGCATGGACCACCACACCTGGCTATTTGTTATCCTTAATCAGCAATTTTTAATATGGCTTCTAGATAATTCAGTTTATTTTCTAAAAAATATTTATTTGAAGTCAAAAAATACTCATATTCCCATTTTAGTATAAATAAATCAATAACCCACTGGCCTCCCTCCAACTCTCTCATCTCTGACATTCAAAGTCCCAGGGATGCCTGCAATTAGGAAAGAGAATTTAAAATACCATCTAATATGAACAGAGAGGAGGTTTTACTTCAGAACTTTCTTTAGGTCTGCCCATCTCATACCACAGGTTTTCCAGAGGAAGAGATCCACGGAAAAAGACCACCCACTGGGGCTCTATAGCTGCGGGTCCCTCACCTGCTCCACATAAATCAAGACATTGTTCTTGCTCACTTCTGTCCTGCTCACATGGTCAGATCTTTCAAGCTTAGGAAAATGAGAGAAATCACTGATGTTACCATATGAATGCAGGCCTTAGGGTACAAAGAGACAAGTGAACTGTGGGAGTCATGATTATATTAAAAGGAGCTGGGATTAAATTCCTTTAAATTAATTTGAAATTCAGTAAAAATAAAAACATATTGAAAAATGGTGAACACATCTAATAAGATGCAAGACTGAATCTTCATTTGACTAATGAGAATTTTTGACTTTTGTTTGTTGTAAGAGACAAGTATCCTAAAATTGGAAAGTTATTCATCTAATATAATTTATCTAGGTATTTTTCTCCACAGATATTAATCCTATCATTCTCTAGTTTGCACACTATTATTCTAAAGTGTATGCCAACCATTTTAGTATATCTTTTCCTGAGATTGTAGTTAGCAGTTTCAGTTATAAGTCTTTAATATTAACTAGAATGTAGGTTCATTAATACAGACAACCTTTTTTTCTTTTTTGTATTGGGACCTAGCACAATGCTAAACTTAAACTTGATATCACATAAATTAAATTACATTAGGTTAGGACCAAAAATGTGACTTTGGTACAGGTTACCATTATTAAGTTGAGGATACACAAAACCAAACATCTAGCATCCACTTACCATTTTCACTGTTGATTTCAGTGGACTAAAGCCAGATATCATTTTTACATTAACAATCACCATGTTAGAGGCTGGGCGTCTCCCTGTATAACTACAGAAAAAAGAAAGGTAACAGACTTCACCAGATTTCAAACCTTGCCTTTTTTTTTTTTTTTTTTTCAGCATAAATCATGACATCTTCAAGTAACTTCCCGAATCACTGCCTCATTCCCAGGGATTTTTCCACTCCTCAAAGCAGACAGCCCTCACAGTCATTAGGAATAGTTCTGGAAAGTACCTGCATGGTAGGACACTTACAGAATCCACTACAAACCCCATGTCTGAACAGAGCTGAGGCATAATAAAGTGCATTCTGGAGGGAAACCTGGAAATGCACGTTTTCAGATTCTACACAGGATGCTAAGCAGATTTTTGTTGTTGTTGCTGCTGCTGCTGTTGTTGTTGTTGTTCATGTTTCTAGTTCATGTAGTTTACAATCATTTGGGGAATTGCTATATGTACATATTACAGCATATTTCTTTTGTCTTTTATAATCCCTTGCTTCCTCTGCCCTTTTTCCTCCTCCAGTTCTATCCCATTTTTCATTCTTATTGATATTATCTGTCTATAATGGAATATGACTCAGCTAGAAAGAAGGGCAAATTTGATACATCTGCAAGAAAATGGATGCACCTGGGATATATAATGATGAAATAAACCAGACACACAAGCTTAATTACTTTATGGTATCTCTCATTTGACTCAGGCAAAGTATACACAAAGAAAATGATTTAAAAATGGATAGAAAGGGACAAGAGGATGAACCTCTTGCAACTGGGAAGTTGTCCAAGGGGAAAAGGACAAAGGGTGAGGAGGAAGGGAAGGAGAAATAAGAAGGACAAAGATATGCCATGTATAGTAACCTAATAACCTCAGCAAAAGTAAATGTTATATACTAGAACATGAGCTGAGCAGATTTTTAAGACTCTAGTACATGCCCCTCTCATAACTTACATGTTTCATACTGATGATCTTTTTCTGCATGTGACAATTATCTTCATAACTAGACTATAAGATTTCTTTAGATAAAAGATTGTATCTGCCTTTAAATTCTAACTAATATAACATGCTTCGAAAAACACATTTAATTATTTTATCTATTATGAATCAAATTATTAATATCATTTTCTCTTTTCATCTGAAATCTATAAGATTTTGTACTTATACCAGAAATCACTAGATATATTCTACCTAAAGCCTTTGAGGAATGTTATTGAGTAGTGAGTCTTTCTTCTCTAGAAAAATGGAATTTTAAAGGATTGGAGTATTTTACAAGTAAAGAAAAGTGAGCCTTTCTTAAAATATTATGGAAAGAAATGATTTACTCTCCAATCATGATGGTGGGAATATACTATCCTGAAGGCTTACTAATTAGAGCTCACAACTTTACAAATTTATCACTGTCCACATTGGTGAAGACAATTTTTTACGTATGGATAAAATCTTAGTAAAAAGCTTTAGTTTGGATACCTTCAAATCTACTTTCTGAAAGGCTCCAGGTAGCTAATGTTTTAATAGCTAGGCAGATTCTTACCTGACTTGTAGTGAGATCTGGAATCTCTTGTGGGCTTTGGGACTATCACAAGTCTGAGGTACTGTGTGTACTTGTAGAGCAAATGCATATTTTTTCTTCTCCAGGAACACATTGTATTTCAAAGCTGTCTGTTGAATTAAAGGACAGAAATAGTTTTCTCCAGACCAGAGGATCCCTCAGCCTGTCACCATGCCATGTCTCCTGATTTGTCCTTTATTCTCACAGGTAGAAATATATACAGTTTTCACAGGGGAAGAGGGTAACATCTAAATCTATTCAACTTACCCCAAGAATCTTACCTGAGTGTACACACATCCTTGCCCTGACACACTTATTGTGTACTCCCCTGGAATGTTTGGTAATAAGATCTGCTGCAATAACAGACGATTACTGTTCTCCACTTGGAATTTTGTGGAAAATGTCCCTGTAGACTGGATCGTCACCAAAGCAGTTTTCCCAGTTTTGACAAAAGTAACAGCTCCATATCTGGATAAAGCATGGAGAGCTACTACTGTGTCCTGGAAGAGATGAATGTGAGTGTTCAAGAAAGCATTAACTGTTAGGGGTTTGGATTCTTCCCAAAGTCCATTTTTTATATTACAAAGATGCCAAGAGGTTTTTGTCTCCTATCATTTGAACTCTAGATTTTAACCCAAAGACTGGTATTAATTTGTGATATATCTGATAATCAAAATGTTCTCATTATTTCACCATACATTTATCCCTAAAATAAGCAAATTCTTTCATAACCAGTAAAAAATATACAAATGAACAAGAGTTATTTCCCATATTTTCCTATTTTTCCCTCATTGCTCCTGACATCCACAGTGAGACTCACCATCTTCCTACAAAGCTATGATTTTGTTCTTTCTCATTGCCAAACATTCTCTGGCTTTTTTTGTGAATTCAAGAGACACCAAGGTAATCACCAAGTGCTGGTCATAAAGCTCTCTAATCAAATTAAGTGAAAAACTATTTCTATTGCTGTCCATGATTTTTCAATCTCTACAATTATTTTTTTTTACTCTGTCCACCCTAGAGAATGTAGAGAATGTGTTTCATGCCTCCCTATTAAATGCCTCATTTTTCATTAGAGATGGATTTTGACGATGTCCTTTAGATAAGAGAACTCAAAAAAAGAAAAGCATACAGAGAGCATTTTCATCAGTACAATTAGCCACTTCAAAAGAAAGACTGAGATAACTAAATTACAAAGTAAACTGAATTACAAAGTGATACAAATAATAGAAATTCTCTCTCCAGAAATTTTATGGCTCCTTTGAAAAAAATCTACCATTGCACCAAACTTCTCTAAAGTTCTGACACGTATCCCAGGATACCAAAAAATAAATTGTAGTGTTACATTGCTAGGAGTGTGTTTTTAAAAAATGTTTATTGATAGAGCTATTAGTGGCTGGAAGATCAGTGAATGGTTTATAGTCCTGAGTAATCCAAATATGAGGAGGTGGTGAGAAGGAGTGTGAATTTCTGTTACTTCTGAGAAAAGTCAAGGATGACCTACTTAAAAGTAAGATCAGGAGTCTTTTAGGAGAGGAGCAAGAGAAGATTTACCTAGGGTAGCAGGAATACTAAAATTAAGTTTGGTTCACACACCTTATTTTAGACAACACACTGTGCTAGTTCAACTTAAGAAATTAGCTCTAGGATTCTAAACATCCCAGAATCTTTGCCACTTTCATAAATCAAGATTTGCTTTCTGACTAAAGTGTCTCATTGGTGCAAGCCTGCTATTATAATTAAAGTACAAAGAGAACTCTAGAACTCCAGCACAGACACTAGGAAAAGTGGAGGTAAGGGAATGTTTCAGGCTCTTTTTTCATTTTCTGTAGAGTCAAAATACTGTTAAAGAAAACTTTCCTAGACTCTTTCTGTCCTCTTCTATCTTCTCTTTCCCTTGTTACTGTCCATTAATCTTTTGTTCTGATCTTCTTGACACACCCTGATTATAAAGGCTGAAGGCTGGAGAAAGCCACACACCTGGGTGGAGGAGAAGCCACCGTAGGAGTTCTGCTGCTTTGTGATCCAGTTCACAATGCACGTTGCAGAAGTCAGCTCCTCTGGGGTCGGGGCTGGCTGGGCTGTGAGGTGAACAAGGAGCACGTAGGCCGTCATCTCCACCTCAGCGGAGGGTGCTTGGGATTTGTACAAAAGTCCCTCTGGTTCCATGGGTTTTTGAGGTCGCTCCCAATGAATTGAGTTGTCTTCAGGATAAGGAAAAGGAATAATTAAAACTTTTGAGGTTTAAAATATGTTTGCATATAGAAATAAATCCATATATCATGTTGAAGTTGCTTTTCAAATTTATCCATACAGGGTAAAAAGTTGAGATTATTTTCTGTGTTTGAGGGCCATCATGAGGACAGATGTTCATAAGATAACAACTGAGTTATTTTCTCAAATGTTGTTTTAGTAGAATTAATGAAAATATGGCATGATTTGTCACTGGTTCACTCCCTTACTTCCAATCTAAAGTTATTTGTTCAGTATTTAGTTGAAATGAAAGATGAAACCTACCAATTGATTTTAATGTAATTTAATAGTAATCTATTGTAATGGATTATAGTCCCTGTCCTATAGTTCTTAGTAGCTTTTATTCATCTTGATGTATCTACATGAGTCATAAAGAAAAGTATGTCAACTTATATTGTCTGTGTGAGATTGAAATAACTGAGATTTTCTGTAATACTGCTTTTAGAAAATTTGTTCTTTGTGTATGACAATTAATGTTGATTGTCCATTTGACTGGCTTGTGAAGTCACCTAAGGAGTTAGAAGGGCACCCTTCTGACTGAGTCTGCATCTGATCCCAGACCCCTTCCTCTCTGATTTCTCTGCTCCTCTGCTCTGCTGCCATAGCTGAAGACCTTTGCTCCACCTTGCCCTTCTACCATGATATTTCTTCTGGGAGCCTGCTGAACAGACACTGGGCACCCCAACTTTGTGGGCTGGATTAAATCTTTTCTCCTTTAAGTTGCAGGTTTCATGTATATTGCACCAATGACAGGAAGGCTGATATATTACATAATAATACATTTCTGGCAAAGTGAGTATAAAATGAACACTCATCTTGGGAGGGGAAGAGCTGTCTTCAAAATCTTAGTATTTCATAATGGAGCAAATCAAAAAAGAAAGTTATTTTCAGGAATTCACTTTCTCTTGACAATCCATTGGAAATGGAGAAAAATCTTGGCAAACATCCTCACCTTCTTTCACAGCTTCCTCATCAAGTGATTTCAGTATTTCTTTCCTCTTGTCCTGGTTCCCAGCCAGGGCAAATGCATATGCCAAGAGTGCCTTGGTGTAGACATGGCTGCCATGGGCTCCCTCCTTTGTCATTTCCCAGGATGCATTCAGGCAGGTCAATGCTTTGCTGACAACAGGGTGCTGTGAGGAAGAGGAATGGTACTGTGAACTTGGGGTAAAGGGCTCCTAGAGGTCCTAAAATGAACACAGAGACTGTAGGATAAAAATACCAATGCTCAATATCTATCTATTCATCCATCCACTCATTCTCTCACCATCTTTTTCTAAAACACACTTTTTTAAAAGATTATTTTATAATTAAAATATAAACTAATAAGGACTGGATCAGAGACCCTGTGTTTTGGATTAATTTTGCAACGTGATCCAGTATTTCCAAACAAGAATATTCTTCTCATCAGAAATTCACTTATGTGCAGAACTGTGCAGAATGAAAGTGGCCATTTAGCATTTTGAGGAGTGGTGCAGCCACAGGTCTGTAGATGACTTCAAAGCAGTCTGGTGAGCTGGAGTGGTAACATGGTGCTTACGGTGGCAGGGAGAGGGATCTCCAGAAGGGCAATGGTGATATAGGCTGAGAGGGTCACCTCATCATCTACTCCACCCTATAAATACAAGATATGAAAAAGAAATCAATTCCACTTCAGCAAGCCCTTTAAAGTTGTACTCTCTGCTCATGGCCAATCCTTCCTCTTCTGAGGTTCCTTGGAAGTTCTTCCCATCTGTATCCCTATTGCATGAAGTCCATTCTCAACCCAGATTCCATGTCTTTCTCCCCTCTGGTTTGTGGGTTTGTTTTCCCACTATCCTCCCATGATTTCCAGTCCCTTCTTCTTATGTCTTTATCTTTAGAAAAAAACATCATAGATGAATGAGCCATGTGATCCTAACTAGTTTACAACAGAGATCACCTTCAGGTCATTGTGGAACAGTTTGCCAGAGCTCCTGAAACAGCCATTGTCCTTCTGCTTCTGAGAGAGCCAGGCGAAGGCATGGGTAATGTGTGTTTCATCAATGAAGATGAAGGCTCGAGCTTGGGCAAGGGTCTTGAGCACAAAGGCTGTGAGCCTGATGGGAAGAAGATTGAGATATGAACCACTGGTTTTCACTCAGCACCTTCACATACATGGGCTTAATGGGGATCCTTCAGCACTCATGGGTCAGTACAAGGCTTTCTTTGTGCTCCTAGCTAGGGAATCTCCAGGACCCTGTTGTTTTTCTTTGGACTCAACCTACCATTAATTCACTACCAAGTGCTTTCAACTCCTACCTGATTTGTTACCTTATTGTTTCAGATATTCAGCTCTACCTTTGCTTACTCAAGTGGTTGATGAAAACATTTCCTTTTTTTTTTTGCTGAAGTTTTTGCTTTCATTGACTTCCTTTTGTAGTTTTTTAAAAAACTAAAATCTCCCATTATATGCTCTAGCATCCTGTCAATGTTTTCTGTCCTGAAAATTAAATTTCCCCACATCCTATTGGCATTTGTCTTATTCTTTCTACAAGTTTCCTTTTCATTTATTATGTGCTATTCCCTGTGCATCTTTTTTTAGAAAAACAGTGTTATTTTTACAGCTTTTTCAATCTCACATTCTAGAAGCTCTGGATGCTGGAAAATAACTTCAGTAGCCCAGAGTTTTTATTTAGGATAGGTCTTTGGGAGAAATGAGAAAGCACTGGTGACTGTATTGAATCAAAAAGTGTATGGAAGTCAGAGTTCACCTTGAGGGAGTCACAATCCTGCCACTTGTTATTTGTGCAATTAAGAGATATTTACTGAACAGCACTAGGTAAAAGTTTCCACTTCTATGAAAGGAGGCTCATAAAATATCTGAGGATGCCACAAAATGCAAGTATTGTACAAGGCCTGGCATATGGTACCTTTTCTTACCAAGTGTTGCCTTGATTCCTGCCACCTTGATGCCCAAAGGCACTGTAGGAGCCATCTGGGTGTTTATAGTTCAGCTCTCTCTGATAACCTGGAGTGGAAAGGTCTCAGGTGATCCGTGAGGAATCAGGGATATATCAGAGATAAGCAGGATCCCCACACTTACAGACCGTGGGAGAGAGACCATCATCATGTTCTGACTTCTTTAGCATGCAGGACATCCAAGAGGACAGCCCTCCTGCCCTACTGAATGTTAAGCCTGCTTGAGGAAAGTTTACAAGAAAAAGAGAAGTTCTGTCCTTGACTCACCAGCACTGAGATAGCCAAGAGCCTTGGATTTGATCTCCTGAGTCAGCTGATCAGTTTCATTCAGATATTTCAGTACATAGATGTTAGGAGCAAAAAGAATCATGTTCTGTTCTCCACAACCATAGGGCATCTGGAGGAGGTTTTGTGTGTTTTTTATGGAAGAACTTAATATATCACCTGGAAATGAGACACGAGAACAACCACTATCATCAAGAACCAATAATATTCATATTTACGATATTTATATCTGAAAAAATAGCTAAAGTGGAAGAATTTTAACATAACTGGAAGGTCAGAAAACAAGTGAATAGTGAGGAAACAGAAGTGTGAGAAAGAAGTTAGAGTTAAAACATGGTTAAAAACTATATTCGAAAACAAAACAAAAAAATGTGGTGATGTGGAAGCATAGGAGTAGATGGTGTCCCAAGTCCTCTAAGGGCTGAATAACTCACCAAACACAGAGAAGAAAGCTCTAGCAGAATCAGTCACCAATTTTGGAGGGAGCTTCAGCAATAATTTTTCAGATACCACAGCATCTTGATAAATCAAATACATAGATGTTTATCTTTGATGCCCATATTTTTTAAAATCCTAGGGTTAGTGGTTACATATATACATCTTGAACTTTGACTAGCTACCTCCTTAGAAAATACTCTTGATTTTAATATTCCAAATTCCCATTTCCTGGTGACTTTTCAGGCTCTCTCTTCCTCTTTTATTACCCATTGCACTGAACAACTGCTCAAAACTGCTCTAAGTTTCTGAGATCTGTGATTACCTGCTTATGCTGGAGTCTTCTTAAAATGCTTTATTGACATATGAAAATAATGTCTTTTTGTCTCAAAGGTAGCTCATATGTGAATAGACACTCAACCTGGCAGAAGTAAAAGAATAAACCAAACACAGCTGCTTGCCTTGCAAGGGTCTCCACACTCTTGCCCTGAGCATGGTATATTTCACTGACTACTCAACAGTACCCCTTTCATGAGAGTCCTTGTTATGAGTGTTGTGTAGGAGGAGTGGTTAGGAGATTAGGTTATAATGATGAAGTACCAGGAAGACAAGAATTGACCAATGGTAAGATACGTATTTTGAAATCCTAATTGTGAGTATTTCAAAAATAATTACCATTCATTTCTAGTGACCCATTTCAAACTCTCTACCTTTCAATAACTATAAGATAATTTAAGACTTTCAATAACTGTAAGACAATTCTTTTCAAATCCATTATGAGCTAATAGGATGCTTGTCACTTTGGAGAAATCATTTCCCTTATCTCATCTATGCTTTGTGAATTTTCTCGTAATAATGGATTTCAAACCATGAGTTTACTCTTAAAATTTCATTTAAATTATTAGTTCTTTAAACAGCTATACAATGGAAAAGCATCTTGTGGCAGGTATTAGTCTAGGTTCTGGGAATACAGTTATGAACAAAAAGCAGACACTATCTGTATCAGTTTCTTGTTTTGTTTTGTTTCTGTCGCTGTGGGTTTGTTTTTTGTTTGGTTTGGTTTGGTTTGGTTTGGTTTGGTTTGGTTTGGTTTGGTTTGGTTTGGTAATAGGCATTGATTGAACACAGGGCCTTCGTACAAAGCTGCATGCCTACTCCTTTTTATGAGACATGATCTTGCTAAATTTCTAAGTTGCTCAGACAGGTCTTGAGCTTTTGATCTTCCTGCCTCAGCCTTCTAAAACTTTAAGATTGCAAGTGCAGGCCACCATACCGACTTTGTGCTTTTCTTAAGTTCACATCTAGTAGAAGACCAGATTCATCTTGTACAGCAAATGTCTCTAACCTCTTTTCAAGTGAGTATTTTAGGAGTATATGTACCACAGTAAAAGAGCAATTAATATCACAACAATGGGAGAAAAATACTATAGTAAATATTTTTTCATGATTTTCTATAGTATTTATAATGAAATTTTCCTGGACAGAGAAAAGTAATATTTACATAAATGGTAGGACTTGAAATATATACTCCTTTACCAAATTTTCTATAGATTGTTCCCATTATTTTAGTTACATTTTGATTCTGACCTCTTCCTAACTTTTCCTAAGCTACTTCCTTCTCGACCTTCATATGAGCTAGATGGAAACGTTCCCTGTGTTCTAAAAAAAAAAAAAAAAAATACCTCATGAAGAGCTAAGATGTCCCATATGGAGTTCTGTTTATAGTACTGATCCCCATAGTAGTACAGCTAATAATCTTGCTACTCTACAGGATGCAGGTTCTTTGTTTAATGGACATACGATACATAGTGTCTGGATTTCCTGGTTACAATATTGCAAAATATCATTAGGTGACTTACTTGGAGAAAAGTTATTGTAACTTAAAATGCTATTGTCTTCTTATTGTTGTTTTGAATGACTCTTACCTGATGCACAGAGAAGTGAGTTGAACATATATTCTTTCTTGATTCCTTCAGGCTTGAATGGGAAAAAGGAAAATTCAGAGATAAGATTCTGAGTATTTATTAGTAACTTGAGTTATAATTAAAGTTACCCCCTTTATTTATGACTTGAGTTACATGATTTCTAATTTGTTATATTTAGTATGAGCATAAAATTTGACAAATCTGGGGCATGTCGGTTAAAAAAAAGAGAAGTGGATTAGAAGGATAACTAAGAGAAAGTGTTTAAAAAAAGTGATAAAAACAAAGATGTATTTCATAAAAAAGATATTGGTATATGGCCAGGCAACATGGTACATGCCAACAATCCTAGCACTTTGGGAGACAGAGACTGGAAAATTACAAGATCTATTCATCTAGGACAACTTTCTTGATTTGTAAGATCATGTCTAAAAATCAAAAATTAAAAATAAAAAGAGGGCTAAGATACAATTCAATCCCCAGTACCCAAAAAAAAAAAAGAGTTATAAAACATCCCAGTCCAACTTCTAGCTAAAGAGAAAACAGCTGAAAATCAAGCAGGAAAAAGTAAAAAAAAAAAAAAAAAAAACTCACTCTACTAATATTAAGGCATGAATTTCTCATATGCTTTGTAACACACTGAATGCTTGCACTATTCTTATAATTATTTTTAAGGATGTATGAAATGACTTTATTATTATCATGTTGTTTGTAACATACCTAAAAGACATGCAGATGGCAAATGACATAGTCATTGAGTTCCAGGAGTAGTTTTTGAAATGCATACAATTAGGACTGAATAGTATAGATACTGTATTGGCAGCTGCGTGGGTACATATTTTTGTTTTATTTTTTACTACTAACTGTTTTCAGTGCATAATGATTACATTCTTCCTATGGAGTCAGTACACATCCATAATACATCATGATTCTTTTAACTTTATTCTCTTCTCCTCTCCCACTCTCCTCTCTCCCATCTTTTGGTACCCTTCCCATTTGTAAAAGATCTATCTCCCTGTTTCTTATTAGCTATCTTTTATTTTGCTCTTTAAATTATTTTTAACTTAAAAATTATAGGCAATCTAGTGCTACATTTCCTGGACTCAGTGTCACTATCAAACAAATTGGACTTACCTCAACTAACAGGGGTTTGACAACTGTGTCTTTCTTCCCGGCTTCAGGAACCATAGCTACCTCAGTACCACAGAGCTCTGAGGACTGTTGTGTTTCCGCACTCACAGAGAAATTCACATTCCCTGAAACAAATGTCCTGTGGATCTGAGTGTGGATGTGCAGGAACTAGGTGTACTCTAACTCCCCAGGACCTACAAACTGCCCTCAGTTCTGCGAGCCATTCAATTGCTTATTTAAGAAGCTGGCAAGTACAGGGTCAGAACCATGGCCTGGCATTTTCTTCTTGGGACCCAAAGTGGAAAAGCTAATTAAAGGAACCAAGAGAGTTCCTTCAGAGCATTTTTACTCACCTAGTGCTTTGGGAGTCACCAGCCAGGACACAGTTTGCCTCCCATTTGCACACAGGCAGTAAGAATCTTGGTCTTTTGCTAGGGGGACAGCTGTGAAGTCAGGAGAGGCTTCCAGTTGCACACTCACCTGTCATCCCACATGGAGCAGAAAGATATGAAAGATATGACTTTAGAAGGACAACCCATGGATGAATGGGGTGAAACAGCCTAGAAGGAATTTGCCTGTAAAAAGGAACTGGCAAGAGTATTTTTGGAAAACAGAGTTGAAAATGATACATAAACTGACAGTATTTTGATAACAAACCATATAAATTTCCTATTGGATATATATTGTGTAAATAGATATATGCCAACATATATTGAGATAAATATGTATCTGTTTGTATTTATTTGTTTTACTCTGATATTAGTAATGTAGACAAAGAAAGGCAACAAAAACATGTTATCCTCAGGAAATTTACCTAAGGCTTTAGATTGATAAGAATTCTCGGTGGTAATATTTCTACCTTTTTCCTGTTTTTTTTTTCTCTTTAAATAAAAAAATAAAGAATTCTCTCAGGTTTCTGTATGATTACAGTGTGGTCAGAGTTACTTTCTTCTTTTTTTACCTATGTTCTCATCCATCTATTGGATTGAAAATATATTGCAAGCTTTACATGCATAAGGAATTTCTAGGTATAAGTGGTTCCCATCCTCAAGAAGTTTTTTGTTGCTGGATACATAAGATGCACAGAAAGAATTATGTTATATACAGGTAAATGATTTTACAAAAACCCCAAACAATGGAAGTAATTTTTAGGTATACAACTTAGTTGATAACAAGATATTTTTGTAAATTTTAAAAATGTTGAGATCTAGAATCTATAAGCTGTGGTTTCATAACTAGTGTTTTACATATCTTGAGAGAGAAAAGTCTTCATTATGTCCCTTCTAACTTAGCTCTTGCTTATTACTGGAGTGGTAAAACAGTCCCATGCCTATGTTAACATTTCATTCAGAGATAGATTACATACCCAGTGGTGATTTCAAAAGAGATAATGGGACTGAAAATTGTAAGAACATATTACACATGTGTTTGTGTTGATGCTGGTGGAAATAAACCTGTGCTATAGGTTTTTACATAGTATATAATATAGCAAAATTGTGTAAGTACATAATACTTGGTTAGAACAATAAATGGCTGACTATACAGTATTACTGGTTTGTGAACCTATTACATTTTTGTCTTTTTGTTAAACTGTACTCCTCTTTCTATAAAAAAAAAAGTGCTGTAAAACAGGACGCAGTGTTTCTCTGTGGTAGATTGGTACATCTTGTATTTACTGTGTGTCCTGACTGCATCAGAAGGCCACACAGAGTGGCTAATCTGTGCCATCTAGGTTATGTACGGTGTTGCAATGACAAAAATCCCCTAATGACGCATTTTTCAGAACGTACCTCCATTGCAAAGTAGCACATCACTATATACATATGGCTGCCAAAGAAATCATTTAGTGATCTGGAAAAGGTGTTAGTGATACAAATGCTACTCTTCATTTCCTCTTCATTTTTAAAGTTTAAATTGTTTTGATTCACACCTAATAATTGTCCTTCCCTTCTGGTTATGTTTCATGTTCCATGGTCCTCTTACCTGGATGCATTTGGAAAGATAGTTCACTACAGTAGCCTTGAATGTGAAGACCTCACCACGAACCACAGAGTAAGGCATCGTGAGCTCCACAAAGAAGGGCTGGAAGGCTTGGAGGGAGGCAGTGGGGGACAGACCAAGTCCCGTATCATTGGACAGGCAGATGGCCCCCGCCTTCCACTCAGTGATGGTGTCTGGGACTGTCACTTCTACTTCAGCCACTCCTGATGAGCTAGGAAGGTGGTGATGTAAGGGACAGAAAGCAAGCTGATGAACTGGTTATCGCTGAGATGGTTAACGGATAAGCATGCCCTAATGGTATACTTTTGAGTCCTCTCCAAAGGTATAGAAAATGAACAGTGTAATCAGGGGTCAAGATAGAAAAATAAAGACCTTTTGATAGTTCTGCTTTTCCAACTGAAGTCATGCCTCTCACACCACCTCAAACTCTGTGCCATCACCATTATTAATCCCCTATTAGCATGTTTTGAAATCCTGTATCATTGTCTTTGCTGTTTTCCCCCTTTAAAATAAAAAAAGCAAAAAAATCTGAATACAAATTTGAAATTGCCATTGAACTCATCTCTCTTACATAATATCTAACTATCTTATAAATTATAATTCTTCACAGCAGCACAAGTGCTTGCCTGGCAAGCACAAAGTCATGAGTTCAATCCCCAATACCTCAATAAATAAATAAATAAATTATAATTCCCCAAATAGTTTACTTTACATAGGCTTGACATTGCTTAATTGTAATTATAACATAATTATTACATTTACTTTCTGGGATTGACAATAATATAAATATTTATTACCGGTGGTTTTGACATAATTAGGCCACAGTTTTGTAAATTATCCTTTCTTTTCTTTCATTGAGATAAATTAATTTAAAAAATAGGTGAAAGTTTACCAACATCCATATAATCTTTTTTTTTCCCTTTCCCCTATCCCAGTAGTTCTGTCCTTTTGAACACTTTCTTTCCCTTTCATTATTACAATATCTAATGTGTATTTTGGACCTTATTACTCCTTCAGATTTTTATTTTTTATACTAGGGAGACAATATGATATTTATACATGTAAGTTTGCTTTTTTTCACTTATAAGTATGGTCTCAAGTTGCCTCCATTTACCTATAAAAGACTCAAGATTATCCTTTTTTATAACTCAGTAATATTCCATTGTATAAAAATACCACATCTTTTTTATCCATTTTGTGGTCGATGGACATTTTGGTTGTTTCCAAGATTTAGCTATTACAAATTGTGCTGCTATAAACATGGGTGTACAACTAGTTCTGAGATAACAATATGCAATATATTAACTAGTGTTAATTCCCTATTTTTTCTTTTTTGAAATTTTGTATCATTTCTATCCTTTATTTGTTTTTTTAAAAAATAAAAATTTTTTAAAAATAGATGAAAATAATTAAATAATATTTTCATATCCAAATCAGATTGTTCAAATGAAAGTTACTTACTTCACCACCACCAAGTCCCAGATCCATGTTTCAGGAAAGTAGCTTCGCACAGTCTCAGTGAGTGGCTTTTCATTTACTTCTACAGGAATCATCTTGCTGAGGTACTCGTAAGCCACTATGAATGTTACAGACAAAAGACAAAAATATTTCTTTGAAACTATTTTCATACTACATTGATATACACATGTCTTCACTTGCTGACATTAAAATATTATAAATACAGCTGCATAGGAAGCCATGTGTTTAGCTATCCAATTTTGATGAGTTAAATCTTTGTCAAAGTAGAAACTACAAAATCCTTGAGAAAGCAGCTTCTAGTGTAGGTAAAGCTGCAAAGAAAGTTGAAGTCTATTTACTCCAGTTGAGGAAAGAGTGAGCACTTCTAAAAAAAAAGAAAGAAAGAAAAAGTAGGGCTTTTACCTCAGAGGGAAAGAAAAATCACAACACTGACTTTCATGAAGATATCATGTTTCTATAGAATAAATAATTTGAGTATCTAATGGCCAGAGCCAACATTATTAGTTGAGAAGGCCTGCTTTGCACAGGCTGAGAATCCACAACCTCACCACTACCACCCATTAGCAACCAGATGGTTCTGAGGACAGGCTGAGTTGATAGCAACTAAGGTACATAAATCAACTAAACGCTTGTATTGTTTGGTTGATTATGCAGGCATAGGGCCAGAGATCTGAGCATCTGTCTGGAGGATGACAATATGCAATATAGCAAATATTGGGGATTTCCTTCTATGTTGTCATTGAAGTCCAATATTGTTTTCACTGTTCTGCTTTGTTCTGATTAATTGTTTTGTTTTTTTCAATATTCTGTTTTGACTGGTTTTATTCTATTTTGTTTTTCATTTGATTTTGCTATACCTGATGGAATGGACAACTATTATGAAGATAACAAGATATACTATGGGAGCTGTTATTGTTTTCCTGGTATGCTGCTTTGAAGTTCTATACAAATTTTGCTGCACTTTCTTGACTGGCTTTGTTCTGTCTTGCTTTGTTGCATTTTACTATCTTTAAAATTAAAAAAATTAAAAAATAAACCTATAACATAAGAATCAGAATATTGGCTTGGGTTGCTACTGGCAGGTAATGAAAATCAGGACTGGTAACAGAGGTCCTGTATTTTCTTAAAACATTTGCATGCACAGATTTAGAGTTAAGGTTTCTCACCACATATTGTCTTTTTAAGTGATTTATTTTCAGAAATAACTTGTGAAGAGCAGATGCAATGAAGAAGCTCCTTCCAGAGATTATTTTCTCCCTATTGTTCATTTGGAAGTTTCTGCACTTATACAACTTCGTGTTCCCAAGTCTTTCTCTGTGATGGGCACCAACCTTTTAACTTGCTCTTTTGTTTTCTATTGGTCTTCCATACTCAGTGTGATCTAGTGTCCCAGTTTGGCACTCAGTAATTAAAGCATCTAAGCAATGCCAAGTCAATATCTTCATTAATTAGAGGGGCTGTAGTGCCTAAGGCTGCTGATTTTTCTAGGAAATCTTAAAATATTCCATGCAGTGGGAATATAGAAAAAAGCAGGAGTAGCTGTGCTAATTTCAAACAAAGTGAATTTCCATCCAAAACTGATCAGAAGAGGGAAAAAAGCTCACTACATATAGATTAAAAAATAATTCAACAAGTACAAGTAACAATTATGAACATATATTCAACAAATACTACTGAACATACATCAACACAATTATAGCAAGGGACCTCAACAATCCTCTATCACAGATAACTGAATGAAAAATCAAGAAATATGAACCAAATCTTCAAACACATAAATTTAATAGATATCTACTGATTATTGAACCAAAAAAAAACCAGAACACACATTCTTCTCAACAGCACATGGGACTTTCTTCAAAATAAACCACATGCTAGCCCATAAACCATGCCTAAGTAAACACAAAAGAATTATAATTATCCTATGTATATTATCAGGTCATAGTGCAAAAGACTAGATTGAGATTAAGCAAACATATGAAAATCAAACAACACCCTCTTAAATAATCAGTGGGTCACAGAAGAAATCAAAGAAATTAGACAGTTCCTAGAATCAAATGATAATGCCAGTATGACATAACAGCCTATGGGACACAATAAAAACCATCCTAAGCGGAATGTTTATAACTGTGAAGACTCATATTGAGAAAAACAGAGGGAGTCAAAATAAATAACAATGATATGCTTCAAGGTTTGACATAAACAAGAACAATCCAAATCTAAAGCTAGTACAATTAAGAAAATTATAAAGATCAGAGCAGAAATTAACACAATTGAGACTAAAAAATAAGTACAAAGAATCAATTAATTGAAGAGCTGATTCATTAAAATAATAAACTAAACAGATAAACCCCTGGCCATTCTTACCAAAGAAAGGAAAGAAAGGACACAAGTCAATGCAGTGAGACATGAGAAAAGCAAAATCACAATGGATACTGTAAAAAGTCAGAAAATTATTAATAACTATTTTGAAAAACTGCCTTCCAATTAATAGAATTCTAAAGAAATGGATAGATTCATAAATACATTTTTAATACATATGAACTATAAGACTAAACCAAAAATGTACAAAAATCCTGAATAATCCATTAATAAGAGATGAAACTAAAGAAGTAATTAAAAACAAACTACCAAGAAAATCCTAAGAATTCACTGCTGAATTATGGGAGAAATTTAGGGAAGATCTAATGACACTAGTCCTCAAACACTTTAATGAAATTGAAAGAGAAGAAATATTCCAAAAATCATTGCTAAAAGCTAACATTACCCTGATTCCTAAACTAGAAAATGACTTAACCAAAAATGAGAAGTACAGACAAATCTTACTGAACATAAATGTAAAAATCCTCAACAAAATACCGGAAAATAAGATGCAACAAATCATCAAAAAGATCACACAGCGTGACCAAGTAGGATTCATTCCAGGGATGCAGGAATGGTTCAAGACATGCAAATCAATAAGTTTAATTTATTACATGAATAAAAACAAGAGAAAAATCACATGACCATCCCAATAGATAAAGAAAAAACCCTTGAAAAAATCAAATATCCACTTATGATGAAACAAACTTGAAAAAAATAGGTGTAAAAACAGCTTTTATCTCAACCTGGTAAAAGCCATATACAGCAAACCAATAGGCAACATCATATTAAATGGAGAAAACTCCAAGGCTTTATGCTCAAAATCAGGAACAAGATAAGGATGTCCACTATCACCATGCCTGTTCAATATAGTTCTAAAAACATTACTTTAGAGCAATTAGGCAAGAGAAAGAAATAAAATGGATGTGTCTAAGAAAGGAAGAAGTCAAATTATCATTATTTGAAGATACATGATCTTCATAGGAGATCCCCAAAACAACATAAGATTATTCCTAGAATTAATATTCCTAGAATTAATAATCAAATTAATTCTAGGAACACTACACAACATAATATAAAGTCAATACAGAAAAATTAAGTGTCCTGTATACTAATAATTAACTTAGAAAGAAATTAAGAAACTAATACCCTTAATAAAAGCATCAAAAAATAAATACTTCAGAATTAATCTAACGAAAGATATGAAAGACTTCTACAATAAAAATTATGGTAATCTGAAAAAAGAGATCAAAGAGGATATCAGAAAATGGAAAGCTATCACCTGGTCCTGTATAGACAGATCAACATAGTTCAAATGGCCATACCTCCAAAACTAAGATACAGATTTAATGCAATTCCATTCAAAATAAACATAGCATTCCTCACATAACAGGAGAAAACAATTTTAAAATTCATGTGGAACCAAAAGAGACACAGAAAGAGTAAAAGCAATCCTGAACAACAAGAGCAAGGCAAGAGGCATCACAATCCCAGACTTCAGGTTATATTATAAAACTACAAGGATAAAAACAGTATGATATGGAGGGAGACTCAAACATGTGGATCAATAGACCAGAATAGAGGATGCACAAACAATTCCTATCACATTCAGCTATCTGACTTTTGACAAAGGGGTCAAAAACATTGAAAGAATGATAGTCCTTTGGCCAAATGGTGCTAAGAAAATCTGCTATGAACATGCATAAGAATAAATCTAGGTCCATATATTTTATCATGTATGAAACTAACATCAAAATGAACAAAAGATCTAACTATTAAAATGAACTATCTGCTGGAAGATAAAATAGTTAAGACTGTTGAAGATATACATGTAGCCAAAGACTTTTGAACAGAACCCCAATTGCATAAGAAATATGTAATATCAAGAAATAACAAATAATATCATATTAAATTTAAAAGCTCCTCCATGAAAGGAAACAATTAGTGTGAAGAGACAAATTACAGAATGGAAAAAATTGTCAGTTATTCCTTGGACAGAGGACTAATATCTTTATAAAGAACACAAAAATTAGAACCCCAAAAAAATAAAATATCCAATCAAAAATGGACAACTGTAATAAATGGATACCTCTCCAAAAAAAAAGTTTTAAAAACCAATAAATACATGAAAACTGTTCAACACTTCTGGCTATTACAGAAATGTTAATTAAAACAACACTAAGATTCCCTCTTACTCCATAATAGAGGATTAGTATCAAGAAATCAAAAAAATAATAAATGCAAGTGAGGCTGTGGGGAGAGATACCCTTCTGCATTGCTTGATGAGAGTGCAAACTAGTACAATCTTTACGGAAATCAGGATGACATTTTCTTAAATCACTAAAAAGAGAAATTTCACTGGACCCAGCTATTCTCTTTTTAGGTATCTTCCCCTAGTAGTTAAAGACATCATTTTTACAGTGATCCATGCATAACCATGTTTATAGCAGCACAGCTCATAAGGGCTAAATGTTGGAAGCAGCCCACATGTCTGTCTATCAAGAGATGAGTGGATAAAGAAAATGTGATATTTATACACAGTGAGAGTACTATTCTTCTATAAAGAAGAATCAAGTCATTTGTAGTAAAATGGGTGTACATTGAAACCATAATGTTAAGTGAAATAAAACATCATATTTCTCTTATATGAAAAACCCAAAATGTAAAGAGCAAAGTAAAAGACAAATAATGGGAAATGTGGAGATAGATCTTTTGCAAATGGGAAGGGTATGGAAAGATGGCAAGAAAGGGGAAGAAGAGTATGAAAAGAGAATAAAAGTAGAATTAAGACATGTTGTTCCCCATAAGGAATGTAATAATTCTGTACTACAAATGTATACTAACAAAAAAAATGAAAAATTATTTAAATTACTTCCAAATTGGCATTCAAATGAATAGAATCCAGCCTGACTTCTATTTATCTTTATATTAATGCAGGTATAAAATAATTTTTTGCAGATTTTTCTCAATAAGTTAGGGCATCATGAGAATAAAAATACCCCCAATGTACCTTGTGTAAATATTCTATTGAACAAAACTTTCTATTTATTAGTGTCATTTTACAAACTTGGTTTTATCATTTATAATAATTTTTGTAATAATTTTTTATAATAATCTTGCTCTGTAAAATCACCAATCTCTTCTTTGATCTTTTTTGTTTGTTTTTGTTTCTTGAGAAACTATGTAATTCAGGCTGGCCTTGAACTCACTATGTATCCCAGGATGGCTTCAAACTCATGGCAATCCTCCTGCCTTGGTCTCCTAAGTGGTTAGATTACAAGCATTCATCACCACACCTGGTTTAATTTTCTACAAATAATGTTACCTCTTTTTTAACCAATTCTTTTACAGTGTTCAGTTTAAAGTCTTTCATTATTTTTGCATTTAAAATGTCTACCTTCATTAATGATATCCCCCATGTCTTCATCTCATTGTGATGGGGGGGCTTCTTTCTTCACCAACTAAATATGACCTACAATTTAATCAAGGTTAGTGCTATACAGGTTATATGAAATACCATCAAATGCTTTTGTATTTACTGTTCAAATATATTCAAAATGGGTCATTCACCTTCCTTTCATAATCTAGCTACTTATTTGGCACTATTCATAGTGCTAAATTCTGACACTTTTGTATATCCAGCTATTTGAAATCATACTGTTTGTATCTCTGCCAAAAGTAGCTGTTGCATCTTTGATGGACTTGGTACCACTAAAGTTGCCTTTCTTTAGCTGCTCCTCAAGACCAAAGTGACCTAGTACTCAGCAATTGGCAAGTACATGGTAAATAAGATCTTTCCTACATCCCTAATGGAGTGTTTATTGATTCCATTATGCATAATTTAATACATATTTTCAAAGACTTTTTAAAAAGAGCAAAGTTGCCTATGAATTGTTATGACAGAAGGTAATATGTATTTTTTAAATTTTATTTAAAGAGAAAAAAAGCAAAACCGAAAAAAGGGTAGAAACAATACAGAAATTCAGAGAAAAAAATCAACAGTAAGAAACCATTAGTTGATAAATTACTTATTGTCTTCTTGGACATAGTTGTTCAAGTTACAAAATTAAAGCATACAAAGTGGACATTCAAACAGTGAGGCTGCAAAGAGTTCTGTTGAATGATCTAATAATACTTAGCAACATGGTTATCAATCCTAGACACTTAAAGATAAATGCCATTATATCCTTTAGAGCACTTTCTTCTCCTTCTTTTGCTTTTTAAGTCCATTATCTGTTTAGTTATATCCTGTTTCAGATTGCTCAGTACCTTACTGATCTGTTTGTTGTTGTTATTTACTTTTTAATCACCTTATTCTGTTGCTTTGTTTTTGAGTTTCTCCTCATCCATTCCCCATGGATCAGTTTTGGTGGAGTTGGGAGTTTTTTGGAGGTATTTTGTTCCCTTGTTATCTATTTTTTTAAGGTAGCAAAATACAGCAGAACAAGACAGATCAGAGCCATCTGAGACAGGGCAGTGAAATTGGCACAGAACCTCATAGCAGGTCACCAGGACAACAGCAATAGGCACAATAGTGCATCCCATTCTGTTCACATTAGCTGTTCTTTCAATCAGGTAGAGCAAAACGGAAGGAAATACCAAACTTTTAAAAACAGAATATTGACTAGAGGAGTACCATTAATCAGAACTGAGAAAGTGATAAAAATATTTGCCTTCAAAGAGATAGTAGAAGGAAATCCCCCTTACTTGCCATACTGCATACGTTCATCCTCCCAAGACATACTCAGACCGCCTGTTCCCACTTGCTAATGGGGGGCATACAGAGACATGGATCAATGTTTGAATCTTAGCCTGTGCACAGGCAGACCCCCAGCCACTTACCAGGGTGGCAAGCTGCCTGCCTGTTCTCCCAGTGCCCCAAGTTCCAACATGGTGCAGAACTCAGGAAACGCCAATAATTCTCACCCTGGAGCAGCCATAATATGTACTTTTTATAAAGATGTTCAACCAATATTTCTCAATAAATCTCACTATGTTCTCAGATTAACTCACTTCTGTATATTCATATATATATATATATTCAGCTCATCCATCAAACCTGTTTTAAAGTTTTATTATTCATGTGCATTCATACTTGAGCTTTTGTTAAACAGCAGTAAAATGCATATATCAACTAATTATGGTAAATTAAATAGCCAATTTCCTGGATTGAATCTAGTTCATTCTGAACTTGAGTCCTTTTATTTCCTTTTATTCTTTATCTTGGAACCTAATTACATTTCTATCCCTGTGATCAATTGATTTTGAGAATCCTAAGTCCAAAGCCTGCATCATCCTTTGTTAATAAAGAATTTTATAAGATAATATTTTGGAAATGCTGTTTTGAACATGAATTGAATATGCAAAAGGTTCATCTACTACACTTGTTGCTTAGGTATCAAAGACTAGAGAGAACAATTCTCTCAATAGTCATTACCCTGGGAATACAGTACAATCACATCACTCACCATATGATATTTTGCATCATATTATTATCTATGAAGAGAATTTAATGCCAGTAATGTAGCTCAGAGGCACAGTGGCTGCCTGGCAAGCACAAGGACCTGAGTTTGATTACTGGTGAAGAAGAAGGAAAAGGAGAAGAAGAAGAAGAAGAAGAAGAAGAAGAAGAAGAAGAAGAAGAAGAAGAAGAAGAAGA